>PVKB01002559.1:0-186067 GCA_004027205.1 Ctenodactylus gundi
CCCCCCCCCCCCCCCCCCCCCCAGTCTGCTATCCCTCTCCACGCCCTGTGTCTCCATCTGGCCCGGTCACGTCCTCAGGCCTGGGGCTCCGCGCACTGCAGAGGCACCTGGAGTCTGAGCGTCCGTGTCTGCTGAGCCCGAGGCTCCCAAGGACGTGGCTTTTATTTTTGACTGTGAGACCCTGAAGCCCCAAGTGGCCAAGGCAGGGCTCCAACTTGTGACCCTTCTGCCTCAGCCTCCCAGAATGCTGGGATTACAGGAATGTTGGGTCAGTCTTAACGTGTGGCTTCGGCCACGTGACCCCACGTGGCTGCTCCAGCTCCAGCAAGATCACATGCGTTCCAGCCAGCAAAACAGACGAATGCCACCCAGGGCTGGAGGGACGTGTGAGACGCAGCCGTCGTCCCATGCAAGGTTCTGTGTCCAGCTAAAACTCAGGGGTCTGTGGCCAAGAAGTCCGGGCAGCAGCCGCAGCGGGTGCCTGGCGCTCTGCCGCTGTCGCTCAGGGGCAGGCTGGCTGTGCGCTTTCCTGGCACCAAGCCCCAGGTGAACTTAAAGTGCTTGTTCTTTGAGCTTATGTGTGACTCGTTCTTGGATCTGACTCCCGATTCTCCACCACAAGTCAGGGCTGCCGGAACTGAGCCGGGACTGGGCCTCAGGGTCCTGGCCCAGCCGCTAGGCCGGGTTACCAGCTGCCACCCACACAGCCTCTGCCCAGCCACCTGGAGGCACCTGCCCGTTCTGCTGCTCTCTCTGCCTCAGGGCCGCTCTGGGGCCTCCTTGAGGGAACTCCTATCCAGCCTGCGCGACCCTCTGTGGAATTTGACCTGGCCCCCGGGAACCTCAGAGCCTGCTCCTTGGCCTCCCCTGGGCTCCCAGCTCTGTCACCCGCTATTTATAGCCTTAGTCAGGTGTCCCTGGACAGCTGCGAGCTGGGAGAGCAGGTTCTGTGACCTGCCGGGAAGGGCTGGGATTTTCCAGGACTCTGCCCCTGGCCCCACGTCACTCCCCACACCTGCGCATCTGCCCGCTGGACACCCCCATAGCCACTAGCCCCCAGGTCCTCAGGGTTCCCTGAGGCCCAGAGCCTGCCCTGCCCGTGCGCCTGAGACCCCGAGGCTGAGTTAGGGGGCTCTGTGTTGGGACCAGGCTGGTGGCATCTGGGGGGAAGATCCCAGCTGGGACAGCAGTGGAGCTGGTGGTGACCCGGGGAGGCTCTGTTTCTCTGCACTCAGCTGCCCTCCGTTTCCATGGCAGGTCTACGTCTCCCATGTGGCCGAGGAGAAGCAGCTGCCGCTGTGAACCTGCGTGGCAGAGGGAAGGGCCCTGTGTCCCCAGCTCCAGTGTTACCGTCACCTCGCTCTGCCCCCCCTGCACGCACCCTGGCCTCCAGACACAGACCCCTGGGGCCACCCCCTGCTGCCCGGAGCCCCACCCTCCTCTCACCTGACCGGGCCCAGCTCAGACCACTGGGGATGGCGGGACTGCCTGAGCGAGGCTGGGCCTGATGCCCGGCACCGGCATGGGCAGAGTCCGGCTGAGTCCTGCCCAGACTGAGCCTGGCTGCGTTCTGTGTGACCTCAGCCAAGTTACCTACCCCCTCTGAGCCTCTTATGTGGTAGCTGTCGCCAATCTGACACGTGGGGCCCCCGAGAGACCCAAGGAAGGACTGTTGGACCTAGGAGCCTCCGTGGGGTGGGCCAGGAGGGGAGGGAAGACCCAGGCCAGGCCCTGGGAGGTAGCAGCCCCCAGATGGCTGGGTGGGGTGCGGGGGGACCACAGTGGCCAAGGGTGGCTTCAGAGCTGGGGCCAACCCAGAGAGTCAGTCTGGGGCGCCCTCTCGTGGACACCAGGAGCACACCCTCAGGTGGCGGCTCTGGGCTCACATTCCACGCCCAGGCTAACTCTCGGCAGCCAGTGTGGCCCCACTCACCTCCTCCAGCCAACCTTGGCTTTCCCACCCCACAGAACGGAACAGAGACAGTGACAGGGACAGCAGAACTCCGTCATCATGAGGGCGCCCCTCAGGGGCGCGGGCAACAAGGGTGCCCGCTGAATCTCTAGCAAGCTGCCGGTGGTGGGCCAGGGCCCAGGGCTTGGCCTCCAGCCCCAGCTCCCTGCCCACACCCACCGCTGCCTCTGCAGAACAGAGCATCCCGGAGCGGTGGCTGGCTGCTCCGTGCGCTCTGGTCGTTTGCAATATCTCAGTGCTGTGAGCGTGCCATCCTGGACCCACACATATGCCGGTCTCCAGTGAACCTTCCTGCCAGCCGCGATGGGCGGGGACTTCTTCACCCGCATGGATGCCTCTGTTCCCGTTTTCTTGGACACAGAAGTTTTGTGGGAAATTGGGACTTTGTCTCAAAATCAAAAATAAAAGGAGGCTAGGGATGTAGCTCAGTGCAAAGGCCCTGGGCTCAGTCCTCAGTTTTACACACACATAAGAAGAAATCTCGAGGCGGCATGGGGGGCTCCAGCAGGAATCCTGAGGTGCAGCCGCTGGGTCCCCGCCGGGAGCCCGGGCTGACCCACTTGCGGCCCTTGTGCTCTGCTCCTCGGGAGACAGCTTCGGGGGCTGCTGGGGAGAAGTGAGTACCCAGGTCGCCGCCCGTTATCGCCTCTCTCTGGTGCACAGGCCCCTCCATAGAGGTGCCTGGGCCCCCAGGTTCCCCATGACGACGAGGCTGGTGCCAGGCATGGGCAGCTGGTGATGTGGCCCCTGTGCAGCTACCTTGTGGCTTTCTTCACGAGGTCATGGCTCACCGCAGCGGCTAGCTGTGGCGCCCGGCACTCTGCAGCCCTTCTGGGTGAGTCTGTGGCTGTGGGCCTGATGTACCTTCCACATCCTAGGAGGGTGCAGAGGCGGGGGGTGGTGACAACAATGTCACAGGCCTGTCCACACTGCCGCACGCCAGCCTCTAGGAGACGGTTACAAGTACCCAACCTGCCCTGGTGGCGCAGGCTGCAATCCGACACTCTGGGAGGCGATGGCAGAAGGATTGCAAGTTCCGGCTCAGCTGGGCAGGTTGGTGGTTCAGGGCAGCCCTGTGTCAAGTGAAAACCAAAAACGGGGCTGGGGATGTGAAGGCTGCGGGTTCAATCCCCAGTGCCACACACACACACACACACACACACACACACACACACACACACAACAGGCAAAGACAGAGACCGCTTGACCATGGCCACGAGTAGCCACTTCAGACACCCAGACACGGTGACAGGAAGGGTGCAGGCCAGCCCCAGAGGGGTGTGGACTGAGCGCTAAGGGCATGTGGAGACCTGGGGACTCGGGCTGAGCCATCCTCTCCTGGCCAGGCCACTCTGCTCTGGGCCCTTCCTGGCGACGCAGGGGACAGGCCGTGGAGGCAGGGGCTTGAAGCTGGTAGCCTGATCCTAGGCGCAGATAGCCACCTTGGGATCTGATGGCTCCAGGGGGTGGGTACACGCTTGGCCCCACCTCCAAGGCCTCGCTGGACTCACAACTGAGCCAGATCCAGTTTCAAAGTGAAAAACAGTTAGAGCGCTTGCCTAGCAAACGCAAGGCCCCGGGTTCGATTCCCCAGCACCACATAAGCCAGGTGTGGTAGCTCATGCCTGTAATCCCAGCACCTGGGAGGCTGAGGCAGGAGGATTCCTAAGTCCAAGGCCAGCCTGAGCTCCATAGTGAGTTCAGGACCAGCCTGGACCACAGAGCGAGACCCTGTCTCAAAAAAATAAGAAAGAAAGAAAGAAAGAAAGAAAGAAAGAAAGAAAGAGAGAAAGAGAGAGAGAGAGAGAAAGAAAAGAAAGAAGGAAGGAAGGAAGGAAGGAAATAGGCCAGGGACATGGCTCATAGCCCAGCACGAAGTCCCTAGACTGACTCTCGACCCATACCCACACATACACAAAAAGCTTACAGGTGGCTGTGGGGCCGGCAGAAGCAGGGACAGTGGGGAGGCTGCTGTGTGGGCCAGAGGGGGCCAGCGGCTGAGGCAGGAAGATACCAGGGGCCTGCCATGCGCGGTCCCCAAGTATGGCTGTGCACCAGAACCCCCCGGAAACGTTGGAAAGTAGACTATCTGCCACTTTCTTACTGCTGGGACGTTACACCTGATACACACAGATTAAGGGGGGAAAGGCTTATTTTACCTCAATTTCAGAATGTCTCAGTCCACTCGTGGGCACTGGGCACTGCGAGAAAGACTTGGCAGTAACCCAGCCAGGGAGAAGCTGTTCACGGCATGGCAAGACAGGGAGCAGAGTGTGACAGGCAGAGCTGGTGACTGTGCTTCCGGGTCATGCCCCAGGGACTTGACCCTTCTGGCCAAGCCCCATCTCTTTTATTCTTTTTTCTTTTCTTTTCGGTTTTTTTTTTTTTTTTTTTTTTTTTTTGTGAGACAGGGTCTCGCTCTGTAGCCCAGGCTGGTCCTGAACTCACTATGGAACCCAGGCTGGCCTTGGACTCACAGCAATCCTCCTGCCTCAGCCTCCTGAGTGCTGGGATCACAGGTGTGCCCCACCCCGCCCAACTTATATGGTGCTGGGGAATCGAACTTGGGTACTTAGCGCTTTAACCGCTGAGCCGTTCCTCTAGCCCCGTCTCTTAACAGCACGGGAAATCAATGGATTAAGTCTCATGGCTGAATCCCTTTCGAAAACGAGGATTTGGGAGGACAGTCCAGATCCAAACGTTAATTCCCTAGTAGACTGAGTTTTCAGAGCTGGCGGGTGTGGTTTTTACCCTTTTATTGTAGTACAAGCCACATGACGTAACATGCATCCGTGTGGCCGGCAGAGGTACCGCGCTGGCGGTGCATGTCCCCCGCAGGGCTGCGCCCGGCCTGCAGCACGCTGCCCCTCGGCCTCCCGCAGCCGCCCACTCGGTCACGGCTCCCTGCCTCCTCCCCAGCCTGCTGCCCTGAGTTTGTCCTCCTGGCACTCCTCCCACGGGAATCCCACACCGCTCCCTGGGGCAGGGAATCTGTGTTTCTAGTTTACCTCATGGGATTCTGAGGCAGTGGGTGTGTGGCCAGGAGTTTGGGGACTCTCGCCTGAGTCGCTTGAACGAAAGGTGACCCTCTTTTTCTTTGCCCTTAGGGACAAAATCAGCCCCTAGCAGCTCCGAACCTCCAGTGGCTGAACCTCCCGAGTGCTGGGTACACAGGTGTGTGCCGTCATGCCCGTTTTTCTTATTCTGTGTGTGTCCTGGAGGTCCAGCCCAGACCCGTCGCACTGAGCTGCAGCCTAAGCCCAGTTTTTAGTTCTGATTTTCAGGCGAGGACTTTCTCGTCACTAAGCTGCTCAGCCCGGGCTCAGTCTGCCGTCCGGTCCTCCTGCCTCAGACAGCCACAAACCGGGGTGACAGGTCTGGGCCACTCGGTCCAGCTGAAGTTCATTTTGTGCCCTGTCCTGAGGCCGTAGGCGCTGGGCCTGGAGGGACCTCTGGGCCACACCCCCCCAGGCCCTGGCTTCCTCGCTGCGTGGCTGCTCCTCTGTTTTCACGTGTTGGGGGCTGCGTGAGGCCTGCCCTGCCGGCACCCCCAGGGCCCGGGGGCTCCCCCATCTGTCATCTTGGGTGCTGTGGCCTGGAGGCCTGGGAGCTGGGCGCTGAGGGGACGGGTGGAAGCCAGCACCTTGGTCCGGTCTGCCCTCCATCTCCTTCCACTCAAGACAAGGAGGGGGAAAGGGCGATCACACGACCAGGAGGGGCCCGGCGCGGGAATAGGGGCCGACAGGGTGGCGGTGGCTCTCGCCCAGTGTCCGCAGCCAGCAGAGCTTCTGGGACGCCAGGCAGCTGGGCGGGAGAGGGGTCTTTGAGCTGACTCCCACGCGACGACGGGGGACACGAGGTGGTATAGACTCTAGCAGCAGCCTCACCCAGGGCCTCAGCATCACGTTGGGGCTCAGGCAGGCGGGCGGTACCAGTACCTCTGGCCTAGTTGGCACTTTTGGGGCACCCAGGCCCATATGCTTCTGTGCATAAATTTGGGGGGATGGGGAGAGGAGAGACATCTGGCTCCCGAGTGGCTGGCCAGTCCCAGCAGGAGCAGCCCTGGCACCAAGCTCAGCCACTCTCTGGCAAGGGCTGCCGGGAGCAGGCCGGCTCTGTCACTTGACGGGCATGGGTGCAGGAGGCTGAGGGGCATGCGCTCAGCCATCGTGAGTTCTGGCGGTGGCAGCAGGAGTGTGGGCCAGGAGCGGGGACCCTGCTGGGGTCAACAAGGCCATGGCGCAGGCGGCAGCCCACAAGACCCACTTTGGGGAGGGGCGGACGTGGGGTCCTTCTGGGGGCTCCAACCCGGGGCACCCAGCCGCCCCGCGCAGGCCACGCTGCTGGGATACCCAGCTTCATCTTCCCACCTCCAGACTGTTCTGGCAGAACTCTGAATGGCCAGGAAGCAATGAGTGCAGCCGCCTGTCCCTCAGCCTGAAGCTCCACACCCAGCACTGGGGACAGAATTCTTCAGAGTCAGGGCAAGTGGCCGCCTTGAGATCATCTCATGCCCATCCAGGGGTGCCCGGGACCCCTGGAGCAGCTGAGAGAGGAAGACCCTGGCCGGGCGGCAGGTGGAGAGTGGGCAGGGGCGCGGCCAGGTGGGGGACAGTGGCAGGGCAGGCAGGGACAGCCATGGGAGCCTCTGTTCCCTGGGCTTGCCGGCGCTTCCAGCAGTGGCACTGTTCTGGAGTCTGAACCTAGTAAGCCCAGGGCTGTCCCAGGAACAGAGGGGCTTGGCCCCAACCAGGCTCACCCGGGAGAAGCCAGCCCCCAGCGGTGGCCAGGTTAGAGCGGGCAGCCAGTACCCTGTGGTCCCCACGTGGCCACACCATGACAGCTGGGCAGCAGGGGAAGACTTGGGTAGGAGCGTGTGTGTGTGTGCCTGTGCATGCGGAAGGTGTGAGGTGGGGAAAATGTGGCCTTGGGTCCCACAGGGCAGGCTGGGATTCGGGCCTACAGGTGCCCTGTCCCTTCGGCTGCCCCATTACAAAATGGGGAGACAGCGTGTGTCCCTAGGACTGTCACTGTATGGAGCAGGGACCCCACAGATCCTGTGGCACTTGAGAGTGTCAGGGGCCAGGCGGCCCCAGGGGCAGCGGGCAGGCGGTGTCACCAGGCTGGCCGGGCCTGATGTTCACACGGTCCACGGTCCCGCTTCCTCCTGGAACACCGGAGTGCAGCGTTCAGTGGAGCGTGGCGACCCCTCGTGGCCACACTGGAGACTGCGTTGATCAGCCTAAATCCTCAAATATTTATTTTTATTTTTTAATCAATATATGTTTGAGATGCACAATAATTGCACTCAACTTGGGGAGCTGGTGCACATACATGCCGCATCGCCTAACTCTTGCTCCCTCTTCCCCTCCCGCTCCCGGGGCCCCTCCCCTTCTCCGCGGAGTTCACCCCCGTTCTCTCTCCTTTTGCTCTGTAGATCATTCACACTTCGGGAACCCCAGAGGGCAGACGCTGTGACACGTCACCTCTGTGCCAGGCTTGCAAGCTGCCCTGGAGGGCCTCTGCAAGGGCCGGGTTGCGCTGGGTGCCCAGATGTGGACAGGAGGGGGCGCCAGGGCACCTGCAGAGGCCGGGCCACCCTGCTGCCGCCGCCTGTCTCCATGCACATGCACACGGGAAAGAACTCGGGCCTCCAAGAGCTTGGGGCAGGACACCCTGTCTCCAATCATGGCTCCTGGGATGAGCAAGAGTTCAAATTTCACACGGTTCTTAGGGTACAACAGGGTGGAGAAATTGGGGGGAGGTGACACCTGGCTGCCCCTCTCCACTCATGGGGGGCCGTGGGCAGCCTGGAGTGGGGGCACACACTTGGGAGGCTGCAGGGGTAGGGCTGGGACTTGAACCCAGGCCTTCTGGCTCTGCGCCCAAGCTCTTGTACCAGAAGCTCTGCGTTCCCACAGGAGGGGGCGGCGATCACGCACCAAAAAAATTGATGAGGTGTGATTATAAAACTCACTGTGTGTTTTATTTTTTAAATGTATTACAGTAAAAGAGACACCCCTGAGGCCCCCTCAGTCCTCCCTCTCTTCAAACGCACACAGCCAGCATGCTGGCTGCCCAGCGACGCAGGCTCAGAAGTCCTCCTTCCTGATGCCTTTACCTGGGCTGCTGTGGCGGCCCCCACGTGCTGAATCCACTCAAGGTGTTCATCTCTCGTGGTCATCTTGATGCCGGGGGAGGGTCGGAAGTCACACGGTGCCAGACCAGGTGACGCACGGAGACGAGGACACAGCTCTACGTGGCAGCAACCGCTGTGCGCGTGTGATCAGCGGGACCCTGAGAGTGCTGTGGCTGGGCCGGTGGCTTGCCCGCCCGTCCATCTCCGGCTGCAGGGGCATGAGGGCACGTGGGGGACGCCTCAGCCTCCTGGGACTCAGCCTGGGTGGATACTGGGGGCTCCAAAGCTTTCCTAGCAAGTTACGCGAACAGAGAGGGTGAGAAGGCTTGGGCAGGCCGCCGGGCGCAGAGACGAAACTGGGTTCCGAAGCCTGTGGAAACTCAGTGGAAACTCGCCCCGTGAAGTGTGCCGTTTCTGGCCCTCCAGCCCTGCGGCCTTCCATCCCCGTTGCGCCCACAGAGTCGCCTGCTGGGACCTCACACAGGTGGGGTCCCGCACCGTGGGGTCTGGCTTCGTGAGTGCAGCTGTGCTTCCACCTGTGGCAAGTTTCCATGCTCCGTCTCTGTTTACTGCTAATGACATTCCACCATTCAGCGAGACATCGTTTCAGAAATCCACTCACCCACACAGGTGCTTTCGGAGTCAGGCTGTTCCCCCTCTGTGGCCCGGTCCAGGCCCTGCCTGCCCAGCACAAGAGCTCTCTGCCTCCTCGGCCTTCGGGGCACTGGGATCACAGCATGCACCACCGCTCCTGCCAAGCAGACAATTTTAAGGGTCTGACATTCTCCAGGCCAGGGGAGGTGGCCCAGGTGATCGTGGGAGCACAAGCTTGTCATCCCAGCATGCTGGGAGGCTGAGGCAGGGGGATCTCAAGTCTGAACCCTGCCTGGATAACTTAATGGGTTACTATTTTCTCAAAATTAAAAAAAGAAAAAGGGCTGGGGATGTTGCTGAGTGCCACGGCCCCGCACTGCTCAGCGAGAGGAGCAGGCAGCCAACCTCGTGAGCACCTGGCAGCCCAGAAACCCCTTCAGGTGGTGCCTGTCTGTCTGTCTGTCTGTCAGCTCAAGCCTGATGCCTTGGGCCTTGGCGAGGTCCTGGCCCCCACTGAGCTGGTCCAGGGGTGTACGGACACAGGTGAGGGGAAGGGGTGCTCTGCCCCGCCCCGGGGCCTCCCAGGCCTTCTGCTGAGGACTGAGAGGCTGAGGCAGCGGCGGCGCCTCGGCTTGGCCCAGCGCTGTCTGAAGCGGGCGCCTCGCTTTGTGCATGTGTCCGTGGCTCGTTCCCCGCCGGCCCAGGCACCTCGCATGCAGGATAAGCCTCTTACCCTCTCAGATCTGCCTGGCGGCTTAAGCCTGGCGAGGCCGGGACGAGGCCTGGATTTCTCTAATCAGATAATCAGATTCCTCCTGCCTGTGTGGCCGGCCCGGGTCAGGGCCAGCGGAGGAGGTGGATGGCTGGCCTGCCTGTGGCCCGCCGGTGCCCCGCCTGTCCTGGGGGCGAGGGCCTGCATCCAGCCCTCAGCCAAGACGGGACCCGAGGTCTGTGCTCCCTGCTGCCCCACCTGCCTCCCACACGGGCAGAACGAGTGCGTTGGGGACGTGGACAGCCGCCAGCACCCTGAGCGGCACTGTCCGCGCGGCTGCTCGTGTCACCCGGCCCTGGGCAGGCGGTGCTCCTGCTGCTGGCGGTGAGCAGACCTGGGAGGGGCCTGGGGCTGGCGTGGTCACCAGCTCCCGTGACAGCGGGTGACGGCTTCAGAAGCTTGAGGCCAAGGCCCCCGATGCCCCAGGCCTTCCTCTGTGCCTCGTATCTCTTCCGTGCTGGCTTCTGGTGGTTTCGTGGTGGCCGCCAGGCCTAGCCCGGCACGGTGCTTCCTTAGACACATTCAACAAAGCAGAGGCGCAGCCGGGCGTGGTGGTGCACGCCCGAATCTGCAGCGCTGCGGGAGGCCGAGGCAGGAGGTTTGCACGTTCAAGCCCGACCTGGAAAACTTAGCAACTTTGTGAGACCCCGACTCAAAATAAAATATTTGAAAAGACTGGGGATGTAGTTCAGTGTGGTTCAGAAATTGGGTCTGGGGCTGGAGGGATATCTCAGGGGTTAAAGTGCTTGCCTAGCCAGGGCTAAGTCAAGTACCAAGTACCCAAGTTTGATTCCCCAGCACCACGTAAGCTGGGTGTGGTGGCACATGCCTGTAATCCCAGCACTTGGGAGGCTGAGGCAGGAGGATTGCCATGAGTCCAAGGCCAGCCTGGGCTGCAGAGCAAGACCCTGTCTCAAAAAAACACAGCGCAACAAAGCTTCACCTTGCGTGTCCTTGCCGTGTGGCTTAGACTTGCCTGCCCCGTAACCTGGTGGTCCCCAGCCCTGCCTGCACACTGGAATCACAGGAGTTTTAATGAGAGGCCTGTGCCTGTGGTCGCCGGGGCCTGTTGACCCTTGGCTACGCGCAGACAGCAGTTCCTGAGTCACTCCTGGGCTGCCCGGAGTGCTGGGCATGCTGTCCAGGGACAGGCCCGACCGGGCGGATGAGGACGTGCTCTGGACACGCCAGACCTCGGTCCACCGCTGGACCCCACCACCCAGGATGTACCGCAACCGACAACTTAGAAGTCCTGTGACTTCCTCGCGAACAGCATACTCACATTGCTTGGCAATGTGTGTGTGTGCGGGAAGGATTAATTTGTTCAATGTAAACATCTCAAATACACCGCAATTATTGTAAACCATGTTAACATGTTGAGAATTTTTAATTTCCTGGAAGTTTCCAAAATTGGAAAGGGCCCAGGCCTCTCTTGGCACCTAGAGATTCCAAGGGGATGTCTGCCACAGGCCGGCTGCCCGCTGGGGCCCTCCCCCTGTGGAAGCTGGCAGTCCGATCCCGACTCCCGCTGCCCCGCAGGACCCGTGTTCATCTGTGGCACATCTGTGAGGAGCCGGGCCGCACAGCAGGAGCGAGCTCATGTGTGTTTACAGCCGGCCGTTCCCCCTCATGGCACAGCTGCCTGAGCTCCGCCTGCGGCCAGCCCGGCGGCTGCACTCGGCTCAAACTGGAGCCTAAGCCCACGGCATACCGTGCAGCAAGGGATCAAGGTTGCCCACTCACGAACGCTAGATGCCTGTGGCTCACCGTCACAGGCCCTGGGCGAGGCACACCACTGCTTCTGGGGGCAGAGCTACCCCGCTGAGGGCAGCCCAGACCACAGTGCCTACTGGGCTCTTAGTGACCTGGTTGGTGCCTGGCACACAGCCTAGCAGCTCTACGGGGACATGGCAGCCCTACGCACCTGTCCTTGAGGACTTTGGGAGCCTAGCCCACGACAGAGTGGCTGAAGAGAGAGTATGTGCCCCTGGGGACCTGGGGGTAACATCCGGCGTGTGTGAGTGTCATGGCCAGGCCCTCCTGTTAGCACAGTGATTACAAGGATGGCTTGGAAATCAGACTGCTTCCTGGGTGGGACCTCGGCCCCCACTGCTGCACTGTGGGCCCTGCAGTCTTGCTGGCCAAATGTGCTTCGGCTGTGGCCACCAGAGCACCACATGCCTGCTGGCTGCTGTCCTCTGCCTGTGCCGGGCCATCGTGTGTGTGCCCACGTGGCTGGGCGGCTGAAGTTGCGGTGCCAGCGGTTGGGCCTTGAGGACGTGCAGGAGGACGTGGGTGTTTGAGCCTCCTCAGGGCTCACCCTGGCCAGTGCAGAAACGGGGAGGAGGGGACACTTTCTTTCCTTTCACAAGCTGGGACACCCATGTCCCCCTCTTTGGGGCATCAGGTGTCCTGGGCTGCCCCAGTCCCCCAGCTCGCGAATGACAGGCAGGTCACAGGACTTCTTGGCTCCACCGTCCATCTTCTTGGACACCAGCCCCCGTGCGTGTGCTGGGTGGTCCCAGGCAGGCCATGCTGGGTGGGACCCCAGACCCCTCTCCACGGGCTGCGCACTCCTAGGCAGGCCGCACTGGGTGGACCCTAGCGTCCCCCCCCCCCCAAGCGTGTGCTGCGTGGTCCCAGGCAGGGTGCTTAACTTCCTTGGGCCTCAGGCTCCAGGTCTGCAGCCCAGGAGGATGACAGCGGTAACTTTGCGTGAAATACGAGGCCTGGGGTCGTGCAGGTGGGGACACCGTGGGCTGGGAGCTCTGGCCACACCGAGCTCTCATGAGCCAAGCAGAGTCCTGCACTCTGGTGGAAAACAGGACTGAGGTCAGAGAGGTCAGGGGATACATCCGAGCTCACACAGCACACAGGCCGCCACTCCCCCTGAGGCCAGGCCCGTCGTCCCTCTTGGTCCGCCAGGTGAAGCTGGGCACAGCAGCCCTGGCGGGGACGAAAGGAGGGACCACGGGGGCAAGGGGCTGCGAGCGCAGTGTCATCTGGGCTGGCTTCACCCCGCCTGGCACTGCTGCTGTCGACTGTACAGGGATGGCGCCCGGCCTTTGAACCATCTGAGCTATATCCCAGCCCCGGCTGCGCTCCAAGCTGTGACCCTCCTGCCTCGGCCTCCCAAGTGCTGAGACTACAAACGTGTACAAGTGTCTCTAGACCCCCACCTGACTTTTAACGGGGCTGGTGAATGGGGACCGACCAGGTTGGGCACAATCTTCTCTGAGTTTGAAGGTGGGGTGCCCTCTCTGCTCCTGGGGCAGCTTTTCAGATTCTGCAAGACTCAGTTTACCCCCAGGTCGAAACAGGGAGCCCAGGGCCACTCAGTACCCTCCCCAGCCCACTGTGTGCCAGTGGAGAGCCCTCCTGCCCAGAGCAAAGCCTGATCCTGTAGGGCTGGCAGATTCCGGGTACTTGCAGCTGTGTCCCCATGCCACCCAGAGCCACGGCCTGTACTGCATCCTGCCGAGAGACTAGGACAGGTGCTGGGCTTCCAGGGACGCCACAGGCCGGCCTGACCCGCAGCCCACGGAGGGTAGCACAGGGCATGGAGAAAGGACATCCCAGCACGAGTCACCGTGGCCAGAGACTCGGCCTCCTGGGAGCAGGCATCACGCGCTCCTCCCCTACGCCCAGGCCGCCCTCCATGCTGCCTGCGGCTCTGCACTCGCCGTGTCTATGAAATTGGAGCAGGAACTTGAAGGCACTCTCACCAGGACGTGCCCCGCCCTGTTCCGCCTTGGTCACACATGTCGAGGTGCGGTTGGCAGGACACGCCTGTGCCTGGGAGGCCTGGGACCTGAGTCCTGCCACTTCCCGTTACTGGGAATCCAGAAGACAGAGACTGAGGTGCGTCCTAAAGGGGCAGCGTGTGCCGTAACCAGCGGCTCCCGGCTTCCCAAGCCACCCTCGTCACGCAGGGACCAGCCTGGAGAGGCCTCGCGTGTCCAGACAGAGGACACCCGTGTTTGCAGCCAGCAGGGCGCTTGGGGCAACGGCGGGATGGGAACACGGAGTGTCCGACAGACACCCAGTGGGGGCCTTGTCCCCACCCTGGTTTCTGCGCCCTCCCTCCTCCTGGGAGCAGCTCCTGGGTGCGCCAAGCCGCCCGGTCCTGTTAGGAAGCCTTTCTGGGCGATGCCTGCCTGGCAGCCTCTGTGTCCCCCAGGCCCGGGACGGGACCACTTTGGGGCTGTCACGTTCTAGGGTGGCAGAGCCTGAGCCCCCATGTTCCGCAGCTTGAAGTCAGGGTGGGAGGCAGCGTGTTTAGATTTTGGATCTTTGTCTGACCCTGGCTTGTGTCCTCCCCCGTGTGCCACCCTGGGGAGGGGGCGGGCTCCTCCCTGGGCCTCTCAGATCCAGCCTCTTGTCCCTCCCCTGACCCCAAGTCTCCTTCTCCCCGCCCGGCTCAGGCGCAGGTGAAAACCAAATGTCTAGAAGCATCTTCCAGAGTTGAGAACTTCAAGGACGAGTTTTTGGGGGTCAGCAAGGGGCTTCCTGGGACAGTGGAGAGAGGAGGTGACCGTAGCACAGGGTGGGCACCTTTGGGGACGCCGGCGACTGCACGTGGGTAGCACCTGCCCTCTGGGCACAGGGCAGCAGTGCCAGGAGAGTCCTGGGGTCTTAGCAGACACGTCTGGGGAGAGGAAAGGGCAAGGTTCAAAAGAAGAAAGCAGCCGGGCCGATGGTGCAGGCCTGGAGTTCAGCACCGCCAGAGGCCAAGGCGGGAGGATTGCAAGTTCGAACCCCGCCTGGGCAATTTGGTGACTCGGCAAGACTCTGTCTCTAAATCAGAAATGAAATGGGCCAGCCTGTAGCTGAGTGCGAGGCCCTGGACGCGGCTCCCACAAGAAAATGAGAGAACGGGAAGAAGGGAAGGTGGCGGCAGCCCCCACGTGCCCCACACATGCGGGCCACACGCGGCGTCCCAGCAACCATCGCTCTCAGCGGGCGGGAACTCGGAATGCGCCCCAGTCACAGGAAGGTGGCCGGGCGTCGTGAGCTGGCCTGTCTTGGCTGCGTGTTTGTTGCTGTGATGAAATACCTGGCACCGCGACGTGAGGGAGGAAAGGTTTATTTCAGCTCACAGTTTCGGGAGGTCCCGCAGCCCGTTCACAGGCTCCCGCCTAGCAAGGAGGAAGATGCTGGCGCCAGGCCCCGGCTCTGCCAGGAAGAAGCTGCAACAGGGTTCCTTCAGTCACGTTAAGGGGCCAGCTGGGTCCCCACCCCCAGGTGGGCGGCCCCTTCAGTCCCTGACCCACAGATCAGTCACACAGGCACCCCCAATCTCAACGGGTTGACATAAGCCCTCCAGGTGAGATGTCCGGCTTCTGCCCCTGCCCGCCAGGCCCCCCATCTCCCCGAAGCACAGGCCCACAGGTACCCCGTTACCTCCAAATACCTGAGGCTTCTGGGGGACCCTAGCACAGGAGGACGGATGCGGCTTTGGACTTCTTTTTTCCATCATCCCTAAACCAGGGGTGGGGATCTTTTTTCTTCCAAGGGCCATTTTTTTTTGGTTGGTTTTTGTTTTTGATTTGTTATTTTGAGACAGGGTGTCACCCTGCAGCCCAGGCTGGTCCTGAACTCACAACGGAGCCCAGGCTGGCCCTGGACTCACAGAGCAATCCTCCTGCCTCAGCCTCCCGAGTGCTGGGATTACAGATGTGTGCCACCAAGCTCAGCTTATGCGGTGCTGGGGAATCGAACTCGGGTACCCAGCCTTGACTTAGCGCTTGCTAAGCAAGGGCTTTAATGGCTGAGCCGTCCCTCCAGCTCCCTGCCAAGGGCCACTTGGATATTTACAACATCGTTCACGGACCATATACAACATTATCAACTTAAAATGAATTCACCCCACCGGGCAGCAGCTGCTGGTGGCTTCCTTGTGCCCCCACCTCCCGTTCCCTTGCTGGGCGTCCTTCCTCCTCCAGGAAGGATTCTGGGTGACACCTGGATGACTGCACCACCTGGGTGTCGCTGGCGAGCAAGCTTGTCTATCTGAGACCACGCACGACCTCCCCTACCCTGTCCCAGGAAGGCCACGTGGCCACGGGTCCGTGAGACCAGGGAGCGGGTCTTGCGGGGCCTCTCTTGCTGCTGCCGAGCCGTGAGCGGTGAGGCCCCTGAGCAAGGGTGCTCAGAGCGCGCTGTGCAGTGCCCCAAGAGTCCAGACACCGGCGGCTGCCTCTCTCGCCGCGTCAGCAGCGGGTGGCGCTGCCGGGGTGCCCGCCGCGGCCTGAGGAGCCTGGCTCTGTTGCCGAGCAGACGCTGCCCGCTGTGGCCTCGCGTGGCAGGAGGGACCAAGGGGCAGCTAGGCCCCCTGGATTCCCCCAGCGCTGGAGATGGGGCCCGAGAGCCCCTGTGGCTGAGCTACACGGGTGGCATTTCACCTGCTGCTGGGCTACACGCGGGGCCCTTTGTGCTTCTCACTTTGAGGCACAGCCCCATTGAGTGGCCCACGCTGGTTAGACCACCCTGCCTCAGCCTTCGCTGGTGTCCTCAGAGCAGGACACTTCTCACCCACGACAGTGGAGCCCTCAGGGCATAATCACGTCCTGAGTCCTCCCCACTTCACACCAGCACCCTGGGCAGGGAGGTTCTGGCGGGAAACGAGCCTGCCACCTGCAGGGCAGCTCCGGTCCGAGAGTCCCAGACTGGAAATAGCCCCGTCATTCCCCGGCAGAAGAGCTTAGCAGACCACAGCGCGCTCACCTACCCCAACCCCACCCAGCAACGGGGCAGCAGGCACCCCTGCCTCCCAGGCAGCGCGGGCACAGCTCTCAGGTGAAGCTGAGCATGACCCAGGCATGGGGGCCCGAGACTTGATGGCGTCGACAGGACCTCCAGGAGCCGGCACGGCCAGCCCCGATGTGACAGTCCCAACCGCGAGTGCGCCCGGGAGACAGACACTGACTGTGGAAGCCCTGGGGCGGGAGGCCTCCTGCTCTTCAGCGGGGGCCCAGGGGCCCGGGGCAGGCATCGCCGCGCTGTGCGCTGGACTGTGCGTGGGTTACGCCAAGACAAAGGGGGGCTGTGTGTGGAGAAGCGGGGGAAACTGCAGCTCTGAGCAGTGGCCTGCCAGAGCCCGACGGTCCTTTAGGAAAGGTCACGCCCCGCCGGGCAGGACATGGGTGAGGAAGGAGGGGCAGCCACGGCTCTGCGACCACAGCACAGGAGCCTGGGACCCGAGGGCACTGGCAGCACAGGCAGAGGCGGGCAACTTCAAGTGTGGGCGTGGAAGGAGAGACGACTGGGCGTGGCTCAGAGCACAGTCGGAGTGGGGGGGCAACAGATAGGTAGCTGGACGGGCAGGTGGGTGCGTGGGTGGGTGGGTGGGGTCCAGGCAGAGCAGCTGAATCCCCAGTCAGTGAGCACACAGCTCCCCCAGCTCCCCGGTGCCCTGGAGAGAATGACTTACTACAAAGCCCAGTGGGAACAGACACTCACACACAGGCTGCCTAATGAGACGTGGGGATCTCCCAGTTCTCCGGGTATGGCAGAAGTGCCAGTGTGCCCGGGAAAACACGGCAGGGTGGAAAAGGCTCCCAGCACGTCCCCGGAAGCACCAGTGTCTTTCTCCTCCCTACCATCACAGCCACCAAGCTACCCCGCCACCCCCTCCTCCAGTGTCACCTCTGTTGCGACCAGGGGTGCTGCCCGCGGACTGCTGGGTGCCCCTGGGGAGGGGACCACTTTCCTCCTGGACCCAGAACCTCCCCATAAGGGGAACTTCCAATCTCCCAGGCTTCCAGCAAGGCCAAGGGGTGCAGCCCCCACTCCCAGCCCTGTTGCCCCCAGAATCCATTGCTGCTGCCTTCTCGTGGGAGGCCGAGGAAGGTGGGGAGGGAGAGTGCCCGCAGAGACGAGAAGGGCGGGAGTTCTGAAATCTCACTAGGAGACCCCGGCCGGGCCGAGGAGCTGAGGGGCCCCAGATGTCCCCAGCCCCAAGGCACAGGCATTCCCTGTGCTGGTTCCTGTCCCTGTGGGAGTGTGACAGCTCATCTTGCAGAGCTGTTTCTGGCCTCCGCAGGCAGCCTGGTCTGTGCTGCTGGGGTAGACAGCACTCCTTCTGTAGCTGTCAGAGGCAGGCTGACGTCCCCGGCCCGAGCGGGCCCCTCTCACCCGCCCCAAGGACAGGTCAGCACACTGCATACTCAGGGCAAGAGGGCCCCACTTCCCGGAGGGGGGCGGTGACCTTACACCAGCTCCAGGGACCCAGGGCTGGGCCCCCAAGTCACAGTCACTGCTGAGTTCCCCAGCTGGACTGCACCCGCCACGCCTGGGAGCAGCTGCAGTCACCCCCTCGGGAGCTACGACTCTGCCGCTTTCCTCTACCTGCAGCCGAGCAAGCGTAACAGCCATCGGATCCCTCAGCCGCGGGCAGGCGTGCGAAGCCTGCGGCCTGGGCCTCTCCACACCCCGGGCTAGGATGTCACGGCGGCTGTCCCTGCCTCGCGGGGCAGTGCAGCCAGGCACCCCACAGTGTCTGTGGCAGGCAGCTCTCCTGACTGCCGTCGCTGGCCCAGGGGCCAGCCTGCAGCCGCCGGGGCCGAGAGCTGGCAGGTACAGTTGTGCCCACCATCGGAGCTGGGTTACCCTGGGAGCTCGGCCGTGACTCACATCCCAGCACAGGGAAAGGTGCAAAAGTTACACACCGTCCTCAGGGGGCCAGAGGTCATCCCGGTTTTGTCTTGCAAGGGGCAGATGGGGGACGGGGCGGGGAGGGGCCAAGGCGGGCAGCTGGACCTCCAGCCAGCTGCCAGTGGCGCCTCCAATGCTCCCGGTAACACTGCTCAGCCGCAAGCATACTGTCTTGCTAATCACAGCCCTGGGAGGGGAAGCTGTGCTCGCTGAGACCCCAGAGAAACTGAGGCGGGGGGCTGGGTACGGAGCAGCGGGAGCCCAGCCTGGCAGCTGGACCAGGACCAGTCTGTGGCTTCACATCAGACTGATGTCCTAACGGCTCCCACCTGCTCAGAACAGCAACTATCCTCAGAGATACTGGCCCACCTGCCAGCACCCGGCAGGGAAGCCCTCCGAGGAGGGTCCTGGGGGAGGCTGGGCTGTCTCCCCCAGGCAGCCTTAGACCTTAGGGTCTAAGCGACGAGGTTGCCTCCCTCCCCTCTCCACCAAAATGTCTGCTTCGAGGCCGACAGCTCTGGGTTGCCGTCATATATCTGGCCATGTTAGAGCTGAAATGAGGGTACAGTTCCCCCGGGAGGCACAACCAGGGTCCTTGGCAAGCAGGGACAGCCACCAGGCCACTGGGGTTCTCATGACAACAGGGAAGGGCCCCATGGCACACCGCCTACCCACGGCGTCCAGGGTGGCTGGGACGGAAGCGCTGAGGCATTTTCCAGTGGGAGCCGTGAAGGACCCAGCCCTCAGGGCTGAGGACTTTGGCCAGCCTGCCGGGTGGATTGTCCTGGCCGAGCGATTCGCTGGCAGGAGGTGGCAGAAGCGGGAGCTGGGAGGTGGGGGAAGGACGGCAGCAATGCCTTCCAGGAGTCCGCAGTCACTCGGCAGTGGGGACGGCGCCTCTAGCTGGACCCCCCCCGCTTGCTCCCGGAGATGCTGATGACTAAATCAGCACCAAGCCCCTTGGTCTGCTCTGTTTTGCTGTTTTCTTATTTCTAGGGCTGCGGATGCGGGGCAGGAGCCGAGTGTGCCGAGTGCCGAGCCGCAGCACTGGAGCTACGCCAGTGCTTCCCAAAATTGACGGTGCCTACGGTTCACCTGGGGGTCTCGCGAACACTCCCAGGACTGTTTCTAACAAGGCTCCCGATGGCACCAGTGCCACGCAGGAGCAGCTAGAGGTCAAAGGCGGAGGGACTGCGGGCTGGCCGGTCCAGTCGTGAGTGCTGGGATGGGCCCCTGCGGGCCCCGGGCGGGGACGGCTTCCACGGAGGCCCTGCAACGGCACATCAGGGGTGGCGGCATGCCTGGAGGTGGCCAAGCACGGACTCTTGGAACCTGTTTCGGGACATGACGTGGGCGAACGGGAGAAGCACAAGAGTGTGGGTAAGCGTGTGCAGCTCTCCTGTGGGTTTGTGTGCCTGGGCCTTGGACTGCAACAGACCGTCTCAAATCAAGAGTGGCTGCTAGGTCAGGAGCTTTATTGTTTGTTTGTTTGTTTGCTTGTGTGGGGAATGGAACCCAGGCTCTTCACATTGGACTACATCACCCGTGACCAGATTTTTTTTTTTAACACTTGATTTTGAGACAAGGTCTCTTAAGCCACTGAGTTGCCCAGGCTGTTGCCCAGATGTCTTGGAGGACATCTCCCCTGGTGGCAGGATGGGCCAACAGGTCTGCATTAAATGGTGCTTCCCACTTTGGTCAGAGGTGACTGACCACGGCCCATGCTGGACCAGCACAATTCTTTCCTCTGGCAATCGGGAACTTAGGACCAGGACACCTTACATCCCCTTTCTTTTCTGTTCTGGGAATTGAACCCAGGGCCTTCACAATGAGCTACGGCCCAGTCCATTTTTATTCTTGATTTTGAGACAAGTCACTAAGTTATCCAAGCCTGGCTCAAATTTGCAGTTGTCTGCTTCAGCCTCCCAGAGTGCTGAGATGTCAGGCCTGTGTCCCCAGCCTAGGGCTGGTCAAGATCTAAATTCTAGAAACCCCAGAGCTGGGACTGCTACACTCAGTCCCAGTGGCCCCGCTGCCCACCGAGGCCCGCCCACCCGGGTGGGCGGGTGCGGCCTCTTCTCCCCGATCCCTTGGATCTCTTGAGGGGCCTCCCCAGCTTGTCCCCAGGCCTGCTCTTCCCCTTACCTGGGGCGGAGTTGGCCTTGCAAATGACCACGACCCTCTCCCTCTCTGCTGTGCTCCTCCTGCCTGGCAGGGGCACCTCAGATTCACTTCCTGCCAAGCAACCGGTCACTTCCAGAGGCTCCGCTCAGCCTTCCGTGCCCACATGCCAGCCAAGTCTGTCCACGGCTCTCCAGGACTGAAGGGCGGCCAGCCGGATCTCCCTGGATGGTGGCCGGGCCCAGGACTCGCTTTCCCTGCCTGAAGCAGCTCCCTGCCCCGGCGGCTCTGATCAATTTCCTCCCCACCTTTGAGTACTTACTTGCCAGTCACCAAGCCCCAGGACACACCCGGCTTCCAGGGCCTGCGTGCCGGGGTCCCTGGGGGCACTGCCCGCCCTGGGCGGGTGGATGGGGTCCCCTAAGGACAGCGCCCCGCTCTGTGTGTCCCTGCGCCCACCCACGGCGGGGCCGGCGGTCATCCCAGCCCCGAGAGGCCGAGGGAGGGAGGGTACGATGGCAAGCGAGTTAGACAGACCCGTCTGGAATTCCAAGTTAAAAGTAGGCTGGAGAAGCGGAACTCGGCGTGAAAGCCCTGGGCTCGGCCTTGGGAGGTACGCCGGGTGACTCGGAGCGCGCCGGGCGGCGCAGGGTGGCGGGAGCTCCGCCCGGCCCGCGGCTCCGCCACCGGGCCGCAGCGCCCCGAGTGGGGTGCAGGGGCCGCGCCGGCGCCCCGGAGGTGGAGCCCGCCGCCCTCCGCGCCCCGCGGCCCGATCCCCACCCGCGCCGGCCCCACGGCGCTGGGCGCGCAGCGCGACCGGCGGCTCCCGCCCGCGCCGCCCTGGTCCCCGATCCCCACGCGGGCCGGCGCGCTCACGCGGGGCGGCGCGCACCCGCGGCTCCCCTCCCCGGCGCCAGGAGGCGCTGCGGCCGCGCCGTCGCCATGGCCACCGCTGGCGGCGGAGCGGGTCTACGCAGAGGACGCAGCGTCCCGGGGGGCGGAGGCGGCCTCCGTCCGCGCCGGCGCCGGCGCCCTGCGGAAGCGGCGCTCGGGCATCGGGCCTCGGGCGCCCAGGATGGGAGCGGCGGCCGCGGCGGGCCGGGCCCTGCGGCGGGCGGGAGGTAAGCGGCGCGGGCCGGGCGGGGGCTGCGCCGCGCGGGGCAGGTGTGCGGCCCGGGCGCCCGCGTGGGCAGCGCGGCAGCGTGGCCCGGCGCGGGTGGCGTGGGCGTCCCGGCCCGAAGTCGCAGGCAGCAGGTGTGGGGCGCCGCGGTGGGGCGCCGGCCGGATGCGCAGAGCCGGCTGGCGGGGGCGCGCGGGGCGGGGGCCGGACGCGGTCGGGGTGCTGGCTCTGGGGTCGCCAAGCGCGGCCAGAGTCCTCGCCGCGGCTGGGAGGGATGGCCGTCTGCTGGCGGTGCGGAGCTGGCGATCCCGGACCCCGGCAGTGGGAGGGCAGATGCCCACCGTACCTCCTGACGGTGGTGGCAAGGGGCACAGGCCGGCTTCCATGCCTGCTGGGCACTGGGCAGCGAGTCTGGGGCCTGGGCGGCTGGTGGCTCTCAGCGTGGACATGAGCGACACCGCGGGTCCCCAGCAGCAGCGAGTGCGGAGATCTCGCGGACACTAGCTTGAGCGGGGTCTTGTGTTTACCCGGCTTTGGCTTTGGGGAGGCGGGGGGTGGCTGTGTCCAGCGGCCCTGGTGTGGGTGGTGAAGGTCCCAGGAGGGGCCTGTGCCAGGGGGTCAGGACAGGCTGGTGCCACCGCCTGCTGCCTGCCACCCCTGGCTGTGCCTTCTCGCCAGCTGATGGCCTCCTTCCGGGACCCCCGGGAGTTGTCTCTCTTCTGTGATGTTGGGGACCTTGGGCTCCTAAGGACCACTCGGAAGTGCTCGGAGCCCACTCTGCAGCCGCGGCTTGGGTGCAAGGATTCCCCAGCCCTGGGGAAAGCTTTGGGGGTGAGGGTCGGTTCTGCATCCCATTGGGTCTTACTTCACAGAGGGGCAACTTTCAAACCCCCAAAAGTGTCTCCGGATGGAGGGGACACACAGGTCACGGTAGACTCTCTTAAGGAAGTGGCATCAGCGGTGGGAGACTGGAAGGGGTGAGCTGGGTGGGAGGGGCAGGCACTGAGAAGTCCAGAGGACAAGGTGGAGGGTATCAGAGACTAGAGCGGCGAGTGGTCTGTGCCTTACCGAGGTGGGTGGCCAAAGACAGGCCCTTAAAGCCAGGCTGTTGCCCCAATACCCTGAACCCCAGTCCTGGCTGTTTGACCTTGATCAGACGAGTCTCCCTCCCAGAGCCACTCCATGTGGGGGTCAGGAGCCACAGAAAACTGAAGTGTGCCGGTGGGCGTCCCGCGCGGACAGTGGCGGAGCTGTGCAGAGCTTGGGGGCTCTAGGAGACTGGTCAGGAGCAGAGAGAGGAGGCCCGGGCCAGAGGGGGTGGAGGTGTGGAATAGGACTGGAGAGGAGACGGTGGGAGCTGAGGGCCTGTCGCCAGGAATTAGAGGCCTGGACGGACACGCTCCCGGGGGGAAGGGTCAGCTCCCGGGCTGGAACCAGGCCCCAGGTCTCCTGAGGACCATGCTGAGCTGGCCATAGGCCCATGGAGGCTGCAGACATGGCCAGAACCAGAGGAAGCCCTCCGCCTTGTCCTCCGGATGGGGTGGGTGGTGTCTGAGGGCTGACAGATCTGGGGTGCCAGTGTAGGAGGGAGCCAGAGAAGTGTGTGTGCCCTCCTGAGAGCCCCCTGCTCCAGGTTTGGAGGGAGGGAGTGGGGGGCAGTCGCAGCAGCATTTTGGGAGCCTTGGCGGGGAGACGGTGAAGTAGGTCAGGGAACCTGGGGCAGCCTCAGGGCTGGGCGGTCCAGCGAGGGACCTTGGGCTTGGATGGCAGGGGCCATGTGGGAGAACGGGCACTCGCGAGGTGCTGCAAGGGCAGGCAGGTGTGGCGAGGATTCCCTGGGACATCTTTCCTGACGTGGCTGTGCTTATCATGCTGGAGGCTGTGGGGGCTCGCTTCCAGCAAGGGGCTGCAGGGCCTTGTGGGTGGGAGGCTTGGGGCAGGGAAGCCTTTCCTCGCGAGCCCGTGCTGTCTCTGGAGTGTTTCCCCGCAGCATCTCCCGTGGCATGCTCTTGCTCCCGGGGCAGCGGCTAGGTTGCAGAGTCACTGCTTGTGGGTAGAAGTGACTCGGCCCTGCCAGACAGGGTAGTGTGCTGGCTTTTGGGGCCGTTCTGCGTCCTGTCCAGGGCTGTGCTGGGACACAGCTCTGCAGGTGCCTCCGTGGTGGTTCCCTGGGCGGAACATGGGGACACCCGAGGCTGTCAGCTGTCCCTCGGCATGCTGTACCTCGGAGGATGGCATGGCGCTGGGGTCCTGCCTGGAGCACTCTCTGAAATGCGGAGTCCTTGGGGAGGAAGCAGCGCCCCTCTGCTGGGAGGACTCCTTGTACTGACCCTGCTGTCTGGGACCACACCTCGGCTGTCGCTGTCTGGTTTGGGGTCCCGGAGCCCTGCCTGGCCGCTCCTTGCTATCTGCGTGGGAGGCTGGGGCTCTGCATGGCAAACCAGAAGCTGCAGAGACGGGAACAGGCCTCGGTTTCCCAAGCCAGGGCCCAGCCTTCTTCTTGGTGCCTTGTGCTTGTGGCCACGGGGCCCCAGCCGGGTGGCCAGTCTCATCGGGGCCCATAGCTTCCAGCCGAGGCGGGCGAGCGGCCTTGCTGTGGACACGTCGGGCCGGCTGCACGCAGCGGCCGGTTTCCCACGGTGGCCCTCGGAATGTCCCCATTTTCTTCGTCTCTCCTGAAGTTGCTTCACTCAGCTCCTGGCAGCCTTTCCTTGCCCAGCTGCCCCGTTAGTCATGGTGCGCGGCTGCTCTGCTGGCGGCTGCCAGGGCCCCGGGCGTCTCGGGCCAGGGGCGCTGACATTGCTGAGCGCGCCCGTCTGACGGCCGTGTGGTGACAGAAGGCGTAGCGAGGTGGCACTCCTGCCCACCCGCTGCCTGGGCTGGGTCCTCGGCATGGCCCTGTTGGTCAGCGCTCCGTCCGCACTTGGGTCTCCCGGAAGAGCTGTCCATCACGCGCAGCGGGCCGGGAAGTGGCGCTGGGGGAGCTATCAATGAGCGTGTGGTCAGGGGAAGATACATCTCTAGGAACCGCAGCTCGGCGCCCACATGTGCGGTCACCTCTGCACACTGCTCCTGCTGCTTCCTGGCCTTGGGCTGGGTCTCCAGAGCCAGGGAGCTGCCTCTAGATGGCATATCTGCCACCCAGGAGCCAGGAGGATGAGGGTGCTGTGTGGCCTTCCCATGGGCGGTGGGCAGGACCCCCCAGGGTCTCCGACAGGTGTGGCTGAGGACGTGGGGCCAGGCCATCTGTGCTGCAGGCTGCCTGGGAGCTGGGAGTGCAGGCTTGTGAAGCCAGGTGTACCTCGGTGTGTCTGGGGCAGGGGCTGCAGAGGTGTGCGGGGTCAGCCTGGGAGTGTGGCCCTGTCAGTGGGCTCCTGGACATGGCAGTGGACCCAGCCCAGAGGGAGGCAGACTGCAGCCAGGGAGGGTGGAAGGTGGGCTTGCCCGCGGCTGTGCCCACCAGCCTGCCAGTGGAACCTTTCTGCTTTCTCAGGATCTGTTCCTTAGAAGGAAGGGCTGGGGGCGTGGCTCTCAGGCACCCATCTGTGCACTACCTGGGGGCGTCTGGCAGTGCTGCTGCCGCCTCCCCAGCCACCTGGAAGTCAGATGGGGACAGACCCCAGCACAGACACAGCCTTGTGACGTCATGCTCTGTGTGCAGACAGACCCACCTTGAACCCCAGCCCCGGCCCGCCCGCTCCTTCCTGGGTGCCCACCTGGTGGTGGCACCGTGCTGCGGATGGCTTGGTTCTGCAGAGTGTGCGCATCGTGGCCTGCACAGATTAGCACCAGGGAGAGAGGTGGTAGGAAACACAGTCTGCCTTGCCCTCAGGGTGGCCAGCATCGCAGACCTGCACCGGTGACACACGCAGGTCACGGCCAGCCCAGGGACACTGCTGCCTGATTTGGGGGCAGTTATTTTTCAGCACCTCCAGTGGGTTGGGATCCACGAGGGCCGCGGGTGTCCCAGAGCCTGAGAGGTAATGCTGCCCCCGAGCACGGTCAGTCTCTTGAAGTGACCCAGTCAAGTTGTAGAAGTGGTTCTCTTGGAGGTCACAGGAGGGGGCATGCCTTGACCAGGCCGCCCAGGAAGCCTTGGTGCCCAACGCACCCACCCCACCCCTCAGGGGTAGCAGCGAGCCAGGGCCTGGCGGTGGGGAGGCAGCCGGGGGGGCCAGCTACGGCGTGTTCGCAGGCTGGCTCCAGTGTCAGGGAGGCAGGCCAAATGAGCATCAAGGTGGAGCTGAATCCCCAGGCCGTGCCCACGGGGCCGGGGCTAGCCCTCCGCGTGAGCATGGGCAGCTGCTGAAAGGTCTTGCGCAGGTGTGGGGCCTGGTACCCGTTAGGAAGCCGTATCTGGGCACGTGGCAGGGCTACGACGAGATGGGGGCGGGGTACCAGGGTAGAGTGGCAGCCTGGGGTGGGCACCACAGGCCTGGTGGGTCACGGACGGCCGAGAGAGCCGTGAGGCCTGCCAGTCGCATGTGGGGGTGGTACGGGGAGGGGTGCAGGCTCCCTTGCCTTCCCGCTGGGGGCTTCTGCGCGGCCTTCGGGACCGTGTGGAGCGCAGGCGGGATCCGTCCTCCCTGACACTTACTTCCGGCATTTGACCATTTTCTTAACCGAATCGCCCTTGAAATTTCACTGCCCGAGCTCAGCCTCGGGGGTGACCCCTCCAGGAAGTTTCGTGGGGACCGTCGCGGTGCAGAGTTCTCAGAGCCGTTGGGGCGGGCCAGGGTCGGGATTGTTCCTGCCCCGGCGCTGCCGTGTGAGCTGAGGCCGGCTGTGGCTTCCCTCCGCCTCCAACAGGCCCTGGTCATCGTGTCGCCTGGAGCCGTTTTATTAATTAATGATTGATGTCCCTGGGCGTGCTTGAGGCTCATTCATTATGGATACCTCTCCCGGGTACTGTCCACCTGGCACTCCCGGTGGGCCGGGGCAGGAGGCTCTGGGTACAGGGCCCTGTGGTCGGCTTCATCACCCCTGTCTGGGTTGGGAGGGCACAGATGTGTCTGTAGGAGGCTCTGCTCTGTGACAAAATACCAGTAAGAATAGTAACAGCTTCTGTCCTGTGACTGCCAGGGGAGAGGGGGTGCCCTTCACTCCTGCAGTGGTGACCCTCTGCCGCTTCACTGCAGGCTCAGAGGAGGTGAGCCACCCGAGCAGGGACACACAGCAGCCGGGGGACAGCTGTGCCTGAACAGGCCCCGTGCAAGCCCACCTTATCCATGAGGCCATCTGGCTCCCAGAATTCAGAACTTTGTGTTCCTCACGGAGGGTGTGTTCCCACCCTGAGGCTTGTCCTCCCTGGAGAGTCGGGATGGCAGCAGCCTCCTGTGCTGAGCATGGGCGCTGGTGCCACAGCATGCAGTTTCCCGGCTTGGCTGTGGCTGGCTCTGGGGCCAGGCAGCACGCGCCCAGGTCCCAGGTGAGCCGGAGCAGCCTGCACCCAGGGGCTCGTCTGCCTCTTGCTTGGGACTCTTCTCTCGGCTCCTGGGTCTGTTACCTTTTCAGGTCTGTCTGTCCCAGTCTCCCAATCGCTCTGGGGATGGATGTGAGCACTCTGGGTGCAGCGGACTTGGCCTGGGGTGGGTAGGGTCCGGGCCCCCTCTTCCTAGGGCTGAGGCCAGCCTCGGCAGAGCTGTACGTCCATCCGGAGGCTCAGCTGCCCACCAGAAGACGGGCAGTGACAACATGGTCCCGTCTTCCTGGCCGTCCCCTGTCCAGGATGAGCAGAGTTGGTGGGAAGGCGTTTGTGCTCTCTGGGTGGGAATGGCTGTGGATGGGGCTCAGGCCAGGTATCCGGAGGCTGGGCACAAGCTCCTCAGCCCAGGCATCAGCCCCACCCTCAAGCCACCCACAGGAGAGGACTCTGTGGCCTGCTGGGAATGTGCCTGTCACCCCGGCACTCCAGGAGGCCAGGGCAGAAAGATCACAGAGTTCAGCCTGGGCTGCTCAGTAAGACCCTATCTCGAAGAAAAAAAAAAATCTTAAATGGGTGAAGATGAGCTTGGTACAAAGGCCCTGGGTGCAGTCCCCGGTACCATTAAAAAAAAAGAAGAACTTGGCCTCGGCCCCTGCGTGGGGCAGGGAAGGCCCGGGTTGGCCATGGGAACCGTCCCTCCTGTGCTGGGTCCTGGCTCTGGGGCAGTGCAGGACCCAGCGCCTGGACCCCAGACTCAACCTAACTGGGTCAGCTAGCTGGTGAGGAGGAAGGCTTTCCTGCCAAGTGGCCACACGCCTCCCCCAGCTCAGCCGCGGAAGCCTGGGAAGAGGTGTGGAGCGGCCAGCCTCCCGGGCAGGGTTCCCGCAGTGGCTGGGCACCCTCCGCTCGCCGGGCTCTGCTGGGGTGGCTGGCGGGGACTGCGACTCAGCTGCGCCGGCCAGGGAGGAGGGATGTCTCCTCACCGAGCAGGACTCGTGGGTAGGGTGCGGCAGGCTGGCTTTGCGCTCTGGAAGCCGGGCAGGCCGCCTGCTTCCTCTCTTCCCGAGTTTCTGCCGCCTCTGCGCCTGGTGACCTCAGGCTGGGGCGTGCCCTGCAGCCCGTCCCGCTTCCGTCAGCCCTTCCGTGCCAGGGTGGCCCGCCGCAGCATGGAAGGTTGCCTTTGCCGCCCTGGCCACGGTGCCTGTCCTCAGGGCAGCCCTGGCCACTTGGCCCTTTCAGGACTGCCTGCCTCCTTTGCCTGGGATCACCTGCCCCTGTCACTCCCTGCCCTCAAGCCAGCACAGCACTGGCCTTCATGCATAGCTGCGGTGACGGACAGAGTGTCCTTTGAGTCCGTCACTACTTGGACAGGTCCCACGGCCTCTCTGAGCCTCAGTTTCTCCAGCTCCCACAGCAGACCCGCGTGGAAAGTGCCACCTGTGCGGGTGCATTGTGGGCACTCAGCAGGAGCCATGGCCACCTCTCAGTGCTCCTCCACTGGCCAGCGGGGTGCCTGCCCTTCCCTGCAGGTCCCTGTCAGCCAGGTGCGTCCTGGACTTCTCCCTTGGGCACCTGGCTGTAGCTGTCTGTCCTTATGTCCATCTGTACATCTGGTGTCTTTTTTTGTGTGTGTGTGTGTGAGACGGAGTCTCCCTCTCTAGTCCAGGCTGGTCCTGAACTAACTTTGTAGCTCGGGCTGGCCTCGACCTCGTGGCAGTCTTCCTGCTCAGCCTCCTGCCTTCTGGGATCACAGGCCTGTGCCACCGCGCCCAGCTAGTCCCTCGGCCATCTTCCTCGGTGCACACCCTCCTCCCCCCACTGGCTGCCCTGCCCCCCGCTTTTCCTGGCTCCTCTGTCGTGTGTTTCCCGGGGGCGCCCCTTCCATCCGCTCTTTCCTCTGTCTGAATTTTCCTTTCCTCAGGCCTGGGGAAGCCACCTGCCCTGCGGAGCCGTTTAGCCCTCTGGCCACCACAGGCTGGGTGATGTCCTGTACCCACACTGTGTGTCCTGACGGTGCCAAGAACATGACTAGCCCGGGTCTGAGTGGCCTCTGGGAACTTGTGGAGGGAGCCCAGGCCCTGGGGGTCCCTGGAGCACCAGGAGGAGGCTGGGCAGTGAGCACCGTGAGCTGAATGCCCGCTGTGCCATCTGGGGATGTCCCTGAGGCTTTTTGGTCTCATCATTTTGAAAAGACCTTGGTGTCCTCGACCCCTGCTTGGGACCCAGGCCAGGCCTGAGGCAGAGCCCCTGTGCACGCGTGCCACCCCGCTGCATACGCCCGGGCGTCTGTGAGCACTGCCACGTGTCCTGGGGGACAGCCACTGGAAGTCCTGCAGGCACCTGAACGCTGTGCCAGTGTGACCTGACCACGGCCCTGCGTGCCTCCCACGGGCCAAGGCCGAGAGCCCGAGTGTTGGCACAGTGGGCCGAGTTTAATACAAAGTGGTGGCAGCTCCGTGCCCGTGGTGCTCGGCTCGGGCCTGCGCTCCAGCGGGGCCTGGTGCCGGGTGGTTGCCCTGTCTCCTGGCTGTGTGGGGAAGATGGCCCGCTGTAGGCCCCGTGCCTGCCTCAGGATGCGCGCTCTTGCTCCCCCACCTGTGCCAGGCCTGGGACTGTGGGAGCCTTGAGAGGCTCGTCTTCCTCCACAGGGAGCCCTCTTTGGCCACTCTGGCTGGATGCCCTGCTCTGTCCTGTCCTGTCCCCCACATGGGGCCTGTCCACCGTGCCGCTCCCGCGTCCCCGCCCCGCCAGCCTCCCTAGTGGTGGCAGGGCCCCGGTGGCTCCTCTCACCCAGCGTGTGCCCGCCGTGCCGCCACGCCCTCCACATTGCCCTCCTGCTGCCCGCCCGCCCTGCCCTGTGATAAGTAGGCTGGAGGACGGGAGGGGGCCAGGCACTCAGGCCTTCCCGCCAAGGCAAGCCTGTGAGCTGGCCTCGGGCCCGTCCACCGCCTGCTCAGCGCTTTATGGAAGTCTAACCTCGGTGGTGTTAACGAACTCCATCATAGAGCAGTGCATCCTGGGATGTGTGAATTAGGGAGCCCTCTGAAGCCCTAATTAGAAGTGGCGCGACTGGGACTTAGAGAGGCCGCCTCACGGGGCTGCGCACGGTCAGGGCTGCACACGGTCGTCCTCTGCTTCCCTTCAAAGGATGCGTGGAACTGGGTCTGGCTGTGAAGAAGGAGCAGCCTCAGAACTCACCGAGCTCCCGTCCCTCTGGCCAGGTCCCCCTCCTGCCCCTGGCGGTGTGCAGAGCCCGTGGGCCCTGGGGGGACCCCGCCCCACCTCGCGGTCAGCCAGCAGGTCAGCTCACTCGTCCCAGGTTCCTGGGAGGGCACCACCCAGCAGCTGTGGCTTCGCTGCACCCCTGGGCCTGGTCAGTGTTGGGGAGTGGGATGAGAGAAACTGCAGCGCCCCCGTGGGTCAGGGCTCCAGCCTCAGGCCCCTGGCAGAGTGAGAATAAGTGCAGGAGGGTGAGCAGGGGGATGCCCTTGTGGGCAGCCTGGGCCCCCAGACCGACTACGGCCCCCCGGGGATGCTGCTAGTTCTTGGCCCTGCGACCCCTCCCCAGCAGGTGAGGGCCCACCGCAAGGCAGGAAGTGGCTACCACCCACATCTGCCCAGGGCCATGGGGTGCTTGCGTGGGTGACCCACCAGGCTCCTGAGTGTGGCCCATACACCACAGCATCCCCTGGAGCAGGCCGATGGGTCTGCTGACTTACAGGACCCGGCCTGGAGCCTGTGGAGTACCTGGCCCGGGGTGTGGTCCCTGTGGGCTGAGATGGCTGCAGGCCACGGGCCGGCTGGGGCTCGCCCTCCAGAGTGGGGCTTGCCCACGGTGCAGCTGGTGGCTCTAGCCTTCCGCAGCGCTAGGAGGGATGCTGGGAACCTGTCTGTGTCCATCCGCCCGGCTGTGCGGGTCCCAGCACTGTCAGAGCCTTGCCGGCTGGGCTCTCAGCACACAAGTGCACAGCGAGACCAAGGGGGTGGCCTGGCTGTCCCCGGGGAGAGAGGAGGCCGACGGCCCATAGCGGCCACCTCCAGGGAGTCATCAGGGGGCAGGGCAACATCCAGCAAAGAAAAGTTCTACGGGGCTGAGGTCCGGCTCAGGGGTTAGAGCGCTTGCCTGGCGTGTGCAAGGCCTTGGGTGTGATTCCCCAGCATCGCGTAAACGGAGGCGTGGTGGTGCACACCTGTAATCTTAGCACTTGGGAAGCTGAGGCAGGAGGACTGCCTGAGCTACGCAGTGAGCGAGGGCAGGACCAGCCTGAGATGCAGAGTGAGACTCTGCCTCAAAAAAAGAAAAGAGAGAGAGAGAGAATCTTTTCCCTAGTTCATATTTGGACTGAGGAAAAGGACAGACTTGAAGGATGCTAATTAATGAGTTAATACTTTTCCTCAAAGGACCTTGGGTGATAGCCATTTTGGTCTTTTTGGTCGGTTTCTGTTTCCCCTAGAGAGTGTCATTTTGTAAAAAGGAGGAGACGAGTGGACGTAGACACGTCTGGTCTGGGGCCCGGGGTCCCAGAGCGCTCTGCGTTGCGCTGAGCTAGCTGGCTGGCTGTGGCCGCTCTTGCTGTCCTCACGGCCGTGCCCAGCTCCGGGCACACCAGGGCTTTCCCCCACGGTGTCCCCTCTGCTCCGTCCTCCCTGGTGACAGCAAGGGCCGTGCCTCTGGTTTACAGAAGCAGGAGGAGTTGGGAGCTTGTGACGCTCTGGGACATAATTCATCTCCCGTCTGGAAGTCACCAGGTTCTGACACGCGGGCTCCCGAGTCTTGTCCATGGGATGTGCTCAGGAGGTCATGATTGGGCGAGTAAGCTTGGAACGCCCCCAAGGGCTGGCAGAGACCCCGGAAGGCTGTGTGACCTTGGGCACATCAGCATACCCCCCTGGGCTTTAGCAATCTGTTACCTGAGAACTTTCAGGGATCGGGAGGCTTGAACTCTAGTCTTCCCTGTGGTGTCCCGTGGCCTCCCCCTTCTGATACCCCGCCTGCCTGCCTTTCTCGGCGTTTCTGCTGCCTCGCAGACGGCCCCAGCCGCCCGGCACAGTTGGCGCCTGGGTGTTCTTCCCAGGCAAGGGCTGGAGCCTGGGCACTGCCGTCCCCACAGGCAGGCCTCCGTGCCCATGGCTGGGGCCGGTACCGCGGCCTGAGGCTGCCCTCTTCCCCACGGCTGCAGGGACAAGACCCACACATACACACACACTGTGCTTTGTGACGGAGACCCTGTCGGCAGTCTGCAGGGAGCCCGGAGCGCAGCGGGGAAGGAGGGTGGCGGGGCTCCATTCAAGACATTGTGTGAAAGACGTGAGGTAGCCCCCGGGACCTGTGTGGCCGCATGCTGTCAGTCTCCTGTCAGAGTAACGGTGGCTTTCCGGATCCCTCCTGCCACCCACTTCCCTGCTTGGAAGGGCGAGAGGCTGCGGCAGTGGTGGGGAAGTCAGCCCAGCCGGGATCAAAACCGGGGAGGGGCGGGGCTGAGCTTCCAGCTGAGCTCCCCACACCCACCTGCGTGGAGCTGGGGACCTGCCCAGACCACGCCACGACCCCGGCAGTGCCCAGCTAGGGAACCTGCAGCAGATACCTTGGTGCACAGCCCCACATTGGCGGGCTCTGCCCTAGCCTAGGTGCCACCCCGCCGTGGGATGAGGGGGAGGAGAGCTAGCTCCTTGGCGCTGCATTCGTGGCCCCAGAGGCTCTGTCCTGAGGTGCCACGGAGGTGACTGGGAGTGCCCAGGCCCAGCCACCTCCCTGCCTCGCCTTTGAGCACCTCAGGCTGCAAGCAGGTGTGCCCAGACGCCTCCCACGCCCTGTCGCCAGCCCTCCAGCTGGCCCCGCCCCATGGGTGCTGTCAGTGTGGGGCTTCAGGGGGTGGAGGAATGTGGGGGGCCGTGTGTCCCTGGCCCCTGCTGCAAAGGCAGCCCTCTCTCCTGCACCCTCAGGCAGGTGGCTCTCAGCTCCAACAGGTCTGGCAGGTTCACAGGACCTGGCAGGACAGGACATCCTGCTGCGAGGGCTCTGGGACTGTCCCTCTCCTGGCCTGGCCTGGCCTTCCCTCCCGGGAAAGGGCACTGGTCCTGAGCTGGCCAAAAGTCCTGTCTTGTCTTGGAGTGCTGGCCCTAGGTGAACAGGGCCCTTGGGAATGAGGCAGGCTGTCTGTGCTTCCGTCCCTGAGAACTGGGGTGCTGTGCCCTGGAAAGCAGGATGCCAGAGGCCAGGGTGTGGCTCTTCCCTCGGCTGTGCCAAGCTTGCCGGTCGGAGGCCCAAAGAGGGCGGTCCCGGTGCACAGCGGGCCAGCGCCCTCCCGCCAAGCTCCTCTCCGGAGAGGAAGTGGGGGTGGGAGCCAGGGTTCCTCTCGGCGGGAGGGAGGTGTCACTGGAGCTGTGTCCCTGCGGCAGTGGGTGCCGGCGCTGGGATTTCCCGGCTGACTCACCCTGGGCCTGGCCGTGTGCGTCCCAGGCGGTTGACGCTTGTGACGGTGTCTGGGAGGTGACAGTAGCTCCTGAGTCGCTGGGGCTGCCCCCTCTGTAGGCTGCATCCTCTGCTTCCCTTTGCAGGAGGAGTGAAGCCGGAGAATTAGGGCACCACTGACCCACCCACAGAGGGGGCTGTGAGAGGCCGGAAGTGGGGTCCGCGTGGTGACCTGGCCAGGGCCAGGGGCCCCTAGGAGAAGAGGGAGACTGTGGGCTCTCTTCCAAGAAAATCCACAGCGGCCTTTGCACTTGGGGCGCACAGATGCCCAGAGCTGTCTCCGCCCTCCCTGGCCGGCTGCAGACCGAGGTGTTGCAATGGCACCAAGCGTGGGGGTGGGGGGGGGCAGGCAGCTGATCTGTGCAAGGGAGCAGGCTGCGCGCAGACCTGTGGGGGCGGCGGCAGCTGCGTGGGGCGGATGGGTGGGTGGGCGGGGTTGATTCTGGGAGGCTCCCCTGGAGCCCCCACTTCACGGTCCCGTTTCCAAGGAGAGGGAGGCCAGGCTGCCCGAGCCGGGGGCACAGGGTAACTTCAGGACCCTGGCATGGTGCAGGTTTGGCAGGCAGGCACCTCAGCTCCTGCCCAGCCGCCCATGGGCCTCTGTGCCCTGGTGCCAGGGGCCACCTGCAGGGTGTGAGGAACAGATGTCCTAAGATCCCCAAGCGTATCTAGCCTACTGGTCACTGTCCTCTCTGTGGACAGACTTGGGGTAGGTGGCCAGGGAAGGAGTTGGGACCTGTAGGCACAGCCATGCCCAGCCTACAGCTTGGCCACAGCCAGCAGCACGGCAGGCAGAGCCCAGGGAGGCCTGTGCCACGGGTCAGGTGGGTTGTATTGGCAGGGCCTGCCCCACACAACCCTCTACGGTGGCACTCTACGGGATGCGTCATGCTGCTTAGGAAAGCAGCTCTGTGTGGTGGGCCAGTCATGCCAAGGCCGGAGGGGCTCTGTTGTGGACCTCGGCCTGGCTGGGCCAGGTCTGTGTGTCCTTCGTCAGTGGCCACTGCGACTCAGCTTCCTAGAGGACCCCCCCACCCCCCGGCACCTTGGCTTTCGTTACCTCCTGAGTTGAGAGCAGGTGCCAGCTCTGGGATGCTGTCCTACACGGACCTGCCCTTTCTCCGACCCTCCTGTCCCATCTCCCCTAGGAGTGACAGGGCCATGGGAGGTCACCGTGGAAGTCCCCAGGACAGGGCCTTCTTGCAGACATGTTGTGACATGTGATGACCCCCACATTCAGCCGGTCAGGTCACTCTGGGGGGCTCCCTGGAAGGGGTTGTGCGCCTCGGGTCCTGGGCCCCGGCGTGCCCACAGGCCAGGTCAGGTGGCAGCCCCGGTGCCTTGCCGGGGCCTGCTGGGCCGTCTGCATTGGCTGGGAGATCCGGAGCCAGGAGCGCGTGTTCTCCCAGCATCTTGCTCACGGCAGACGGTGGCCACACCTGCCTTCCTCCCTGCAGCTCTGGTGGGCTTGCCTCCCCTCCCTCGCCCTCTGCTCACTCCACTTTCTGCCTTTGGAGATGTGGGGGCCCTGCTGGCCATGAGCGGGGCTTGGTGCACACAGGGAGCGGTTTCCAAAGGAATGGGCACCAGAGGCCTTAGCCCGGCTTCCTACCGGTTGCCTCGGTGTCTGCAGCCAAAGGTGCCGCCAGCGGGGTCTGAGGGGAACGGGGGCTGGGCCGGGATCCTTGTCAGGTATGTGTGGAGAAGCCGCTAGGCCCAGGCCCGGGGGCCAGCAACACTGGCGTGCCCTGCGTTGCCCTGTCCTCCAGCAGCTCCCAGCCTGGGACGGGGGCCGCCTCGGGGGTCCCCGCAGGCTGTCCTGGGGATGGCAGGCCCTGGTATCCCCAAGGCGTAGGTGCCCTGTGGGAGTCCTGGGAGAGGGGCATGGCTGGGAGCAGACGTGCACAGGCGCGAGGTGGCGTACTCTGCCTCCTGCCCTGGACCTGCTGTGCACCAGGGCCCTGCGGTGGGGCTGCTGGTGGCAGAGGCCTTTCTTGGCTGGGGATTTCTGCCGGGGCCAGCGGTAGTAGCTCCTGCTGGTGGAGGGACTCGGTGTCCTTTCTTCCTTCTGGTCCTGCAGCCACAGGCGGCCTCCCCTGCGAGGTCACCAGGGCGTCCCGGGGACCTGGGACAGCTGCCGTGCAAGCGTGCCTGCCCTCGCTCTGGCCAGCCCTGCAGGACTGCCCTCCCTCTGCTGTCCCCGCCCCAGCCACACCCCTCGTGTCTGGGCGTGCACCCGTGTTCCCAGAGGCCCTGTCCCAGTTCACCGTCACAAGGCCCCACGGTCACCCTGCCGGAAGTGGCCCAGTAAAGACTCCGGCCCCGCTGGCCTGCCCTTCTCCAGCACAGACCCTGTGGACCGCATCGCCTCTCGGTGCCCCGTCACGCCTTCAGGCCTGCTTAGGGAGGTCAGGCCACTCTCCCTGGGGTGCATTCTGCAGAACAGGGTGCAGGGAATGCCAACAGCTGCCTCCGGTACAACACAGTGCCAGCCCTCAGTGGTCCCGAGCAGAGGCCACAGCGTGGGCAGTCCCGCTCGCACCTGCCTGCGCGTATGCCCAAGGACGCCAGGGGCAGGGTAGGGTGGGCAAGGGTACAGGCATCTGCCTGGGGCTCAGAGGGTAGAACTTTCTTGCAGACCCAGCACACACTGGCTGGCAGTCCTGCCACCCTGCAGACCCTGCCCAACAGTGCCTGCCTCGCCCGCACAGAGCACGTGACCTTGCTGCGCCTGGGCCTGGCATGCCTGACGTGCCTGGGTGGCAGCAGCCAGACTGTCCATCAGGAAAGGAGAGGCCCCAAGCCTGTGCCCCGGGGCGTGGGGGTGGGGCAGCGTCATGGCAGTTCTTTGTAGCCCAGCCTAGGAGCCCTGCCTGTGCCCCTGCCCCTCCTCCTAGTGGGAGAGCCTGCCTGATTCAGCCCATCCTGGTGTGACCTTCCCGTCACCCTTCCGGACATCCAGCCCCAGGAGCTTGGGTGTCTTGGGGGCCCCACCTGCCCATCAAGGGCCGTGGCCGCCAGCGTCCTCTCTGGTTGAAGGATCCCCAGGGCATCTGGTCATCTAGCCCTGTGCCCGCATTGGCTGGGCCCCCTCTCGGGTCTCCTGGCCGGCCTCGGGGCTCCACGCCTGGTGGGAGGGATCTGGGTAGTGCCTGTGCAGACACACGCTGTGGCCAGCGGTCTCGCCGCTTGGTCTCTGACATGCAGGACAAGAAGATCTGTTGCCAAGAGTTTGTGCTGGACCCTCTGAGGGCAGGACAGCCACAGAGCACCGGGCTTCGTGACAGCCGTCCCAGGTAGAGGGAGCTACGGGAGGTGGGCCAGTCCCTGGCCAGCGTAGCTTGATCTGGCCAGGGTGGCCCTCGGCTCTGGCTTTGGGGATCCCAGGCAGCTTGTGGCCGCCCCTTAGCTGGGGAGCAGGACAGGTGAGGGAGGAGGCATGCGGCCCCGCGGCAGGGGCACAGGGGCAGCCCCACCTGCACCTTCATAGGTAGGTGCCCGGGCCGGAGCTCTTGCCACCTCCTAGGGAAGCAGGTGCGCTGTATGCCGTACTTCCACACCGTCACTCCAACCTTGGTGATCCTCCCTTCCAGGAAGGGACTTAGAAAGGCTGTGACTTGTTCACACCTTTCAAGTGGCTGCCCCAGAGTCGGTGACCCCAAGTACCGAGCACTTACCGCACTGCCCTTGCATCAGCGCAAGTGCTGATAAGCAGCCGTGCTGGTGTATAATTAATCCCGCTGCGTTCCCTCTAGGCCCTTTCCAAAGTGCTCCAAGTACTTCCCAGACGTGATCTCACGCTTCCTGCCCGAGCCCAGCAGAGCAGAGAGGAGCCGGGCAGGGACCGGTCGGGACCCCTGCCAGGCCCTTTGCTGGGTTCTGGGGACGCAGCAAGGGGGGAGCAGTGGAAGCCCCTTCCCTGGGAGCCACACCAGTGCCCCACGTGGTGGCTTAGATGGGGCCCGATGCTCAGAGGGATGTAAGACAGATTTCTTGCAAGGGGGAGGACCTGGGGCCACCTGAGGTAGCATTGGCAAGTCCAGGGGACAGAAGAACTGCAGAGTGACAGTCATCAGAGATCTTGGGTGGGTGGCGGCAGAGCAGCGGCTAGGCAGGAGTAGGAGGGAGGGCGGAGGCCCTGAGGTGGCACACGCCTGGCTTACTGGAAGGATGGCGAGAAGGCCCTGGGCTTGAAAAGGTGAACTGGGGTGAGATGAGTGGAGAAGAGGTCAGGCCGCAGCCACTCTCACAGGTGAGCCATCCAGTGTGACAGACAGGCAGAGTGCTTTCTGAGGGTGACGAGTGCTGGGGGTGACTGTCAGCGGGGGGCAGGGAGAAGCGGAAGATGGGTGGGGATCATTGGCTGGACGGACGAATAAACGGGTGGACGGAAGGATGGTTCAGAGAATGGGTGATGTGGTGGGCGGGTAAGTGGGTGGGTGAATGGTTGGCTGGTTGGATTGGTGGATGGGCGAGTAGATAGGTAGATGGTTAAATGGGTGGACAGTGGATGGCTAGATGGGTGGATGGGTGGATCCATGATTGAATGAATGGTTGAGTGGATGGATTCTGTGATGGGTGGTGGCGGTTGGGTGGGTGATTTGGTGGGTGGTGGCAGTTGGGTGGATGGGTAAACAGTTGTCGTGTTTTGGAGTGGGAACTCGCCTTGTTGCCCAGGCTGGTCCCAGAAGCCTACGCTCCACAGTGGCCCAGCCTTCCTCTGTAGCCCCAGCTACCTGGGACTACAGGTGTGCAGCACCACACGCGCTGCTTCTCTTAGACCGGGGTCCACAGGACTGGCCCGTGTCAGGCTTATTCATGGCTACTTGGAAGTCCCTGGAATGTGGTGGCTCTTTCTCTAACTCCCAGAATGGGTAGGAGCGACTGCCTGCTCGGATATAGGCAGATGGCGCCGTGTTCCCACCACCCAGGCCACCCTGGAGCTGCCCCTACCTTGTCTCCTCCTGCAGCCTGCCCTTGCCACCACCCAGAGGACCTCGAACCCAACCCCAGTGGGCCATTGTGAGTGTGGGTGTCTTTACGGTGTCTGGGCTCATCCTGTCTCTGTTCCTGCCTTGTGCTCCTGCCCCTGAGTGCCCCTTAGCTTGGGGGCTCATGGGAAGTCAGGGAACCCCAGAAGCAGGCTGCCCAGTGGAAGGGTGGGCTTGCTGAGGATTCTTGCGGACAGTCCTTTCCCGCAGGGCCCCTGCCAGAGTAGCGTCTGTCCCGAGGAGGCTCCCATGGTGGTAAAGAGTTTGGAAACCAGGCTGGGCCTCAAACCCCAGGGTGCCTGAGTCCTAGAGAGGGTGTGGAGGAATGACTGGGGCAGGGATACAGGAGGCATTAACTCTCAGACAGGCTGTGGCGAGGGCCGAGCCACCAGGTGGGCGCGGCAGTGCCTGAAAGGCGATGGTGCCTGGTGCGGGCCCCATTGCCGTCCCTCAGGCTGGCATCGTTAATACCTTCTCGGGAGCGGGTAACTGTGCCACCATCCTGGGCTGCCTGCCCTTGGAGGGGCTGGATCCTGGCTACGGTGTCCTGGGTAGCAGGCTGGCTCTGGAGCAGGCAGGGAGGGGCCCTAGGAGGCCCTCGAGCCCAATTCTAGGTCACCTCCTGAAACATCCAGAGACAGTAGTGGTATTTATAGCTGCCAGCGGCCGCCAAGGGTGGAGAAACCAGCGTGAGCCGTGACGCAGGCAGGCCCCTCCCTGCTTCCTGAGCTGCCCTGGGAGGCTGGGCATCCTCACATTGCTGCTTGCGCCCCCAAGGATGCCAGGTGCCACTTTTAGCCTGGCAGGCGTCTTGGCCTTGCTGGCCTCTCCAGGACCTTGTCTGGCTCTGCCGCCCCAGGCGGTGTCCCATTAGCACTTGTCAGACCTGCTGGCCTCCTGGTGCCGCCAGCTCCTTCCCTGAAAGGCGTGTCCCCGGCAGCAGCCTGCTGGGCGGCCTTTCTGGTTGGCAGCCTGGCAGTCTTGCCAGGTGCAGCCACAGTCCTGCTGAGTCCCTGCTAAGTGGCTGAGCAGCGCCTAGGGCTGAGGGGCAGCCCCAGCCCCTGCCCCCCACCACCCAGGAGCAGGCCAGGGAGCAGAGGCCACAGTAGTGGCAGGGTGATCCAGCTCGGGTGCCAGGCTCCCGAAGGCGAGTCTCCTGGGACGAAAAGCGACACCAGCTCTGGAGTCTGAGGAGGAGCCAGATGGGTTCCTGCCTCTGCCTGGCCGATGACGGTTCGAGCAGAGGGAGTGGTGGCCGGTGTTCCCTCCTCGGAGGGCCCCTTTCTGGCCCATGTCCCTAAGTCCGGCCTCTGACCATCCCCCGGAGCAGGGAAGGAGGTGGGTAGCAGCCCAGGTTTGCTCCTTGGGGTCTGCTGTGTGACAAGACGGTGAGGCTGTGGTGCCAGAACAGGCAGAAAATGGTTGGCACCCAACTGGGGAGTCAGGCTGGGGCAGCAGGGGACAGGCACCCAGTGGGTCTGTGTACCCCAGAGGAGCCCCTGAAGCAAGGCAAGGCTAAGAGGGGCCTCCTAGACAGGAACAAGGATGAGGCACACGGCGTGGGTGCTCATGGCGGGGTCTGTTGGTGGGCGGATTTATAGATGATGGCTAGCAGCTTACATTTTATTTAAAGGGCATTGCGAAGCCAAGATGTGCTTTTGGGCAAGAGGCTGATTTAATGCAGGCCACATGCCCGTGAAGCCACACCCCAGGTGCCCGCTCAGTGCCAGAGCCTGCCCTCGGCACCTCAGACCCAACCCCGTTGTCCTCACTGCAGCCAGCCCCTCGAGGGCGAGGGTGCTCGCTCAACACCTTTTTGAAAGCAGGAAGTCGCAGCTGACTGTCCCGGGAGGTGGCCAGCCCTTGCCACTGGCCCCATGGACAGCCGAGAAAATAGAGATTCAATTCTCAGGTGTTCACCACGCCCAGCCCTGGCCTCTACCCAGCCAGGGGCCTTCCCTGCCTCCCGGGAAGGCCTGTCACAACATGGGCACAGGACAGCAGTGTCCTGTGAGGTATGGGAGCTTGTGGGCAGGTCTGGCTTAGGCAAGGGGACAGCCCCTCAACCTTGGGCACACTTGCAAAGAAGAAGGTTCCTTCTGGAAGCCAGGGCCTGGGAGGCCAAGGCACAGGCATGATAGTGTGGCAGACAGGGTGCGTGAAAGAAGTCCTGGCTGCCTTGAAGTACATGGCCCGCGTGGGCCACCACCCCACCCCCAGTGTCTGGCTTCTGGAGACCGCATTGTCTACGAGGTCCCTCACTGGGCACAGAAGAGAGGGACCCAGGGCCCTGCAGCCTCCTCCCCGGAAGGAGCTCGGGTTACAGGGCCACTTGATCCTTGCTGGCTTCTGAGATGCCTGGGGAATGGGCACAGGGAAACTCAGTAGCCAAGCAGCCTTCTGTGCCCTAAATGACCGTGTTGAGGTCCCCCTAAAAGCAAGCACAGGCTCTCAGCCTGAGGATGGGCAGGACTGAGGTCATGGTGCCCACGGTATGCGGGCCAGGGATGGGGTGGGAGTGGGCAAGGGGTGTCCTCTTAGCATCTCATGGGTGGCCTCGCTGGCACGGAAGTGGGGTGCGAATTCCTCTCTGAGGTGTCATCAGCGCCTCGGGTAGGCCTTCTGGAAGAAGCACTGGGCGTAGCAGGAGCTGAGGGGCCGGCCTCAGGAGCAGCGGGGCGCGGGGGCATCCTGACGTGGAGCTGGGCGGGAGGCGGCAGCAGGGCACTCTGAGAAGGCAAGATGCCCGCTGGGCTCCAGGTGCCCGAGAGCCGCGTGGCATGGCAGGTGGCTCCTCCTGCATGCGCACAGGACTGGGGCTCCTGTCGCATGGGGTTACTGCCAAGGCACGAAGCCTTGGAGGGGCTGCTGAGTTGCAGCAGCGGGTCAGGCAGGCTGCGGGCTGGGGCAGCCCCTGGCCACTGGGAGCAGGCCAGTAGGGCGCGGCGCTGGGCACAGGCACCACGGAGCCAGGCAGGTGGGCTCTGTGTGCATTTACCTTTACTTCTCTCGCCTTCTTGGCATGTGAATGCCTTCAGTAGATGAGGAAATTGAGGCTTGAGAAGTAATAGAACAAGATTCCATCCCAGGCTGCCCATTGGGTGACCGCCCCTTTCCAAGCTGATGCACCTAAGGATGGGAGGGCCAAGGGAAATGGAGGAGCGGGCCAGACCTGAAAGAAGGACCTGCACCTGGAGCCGCCATCCCTGGCTGGGTGGGAGGGTGCGCGAGGCGCTCCCTGGGCCAGGAGGGCCCGACTGCGCAGCACTGGGTGGGCAGAGCCAGCCCGTGTGGGCCCCTCAGGGCCACGTCTGCCCAGGACTCTGGGTGGGCAAGGGACAAGGGCCTGTTCATGCTTCCAGGGTAATAAATGGCCTCCAAGAAGAAATCCCAGACACAAAACCTGGTCTGGTTAGTGCTTGGAAAACTGTCAGGCCGGACAGAGGGGCTGGCGTGCCCAGCGCACTGCCCTTTCCCAGGCCCTTCCTCTCAGCTCAGCCAGCAGGAAGCAGAATCCCTCGACTCCCTGGGAGCCGGCTGGTGTTGGGGCAAGTCCGTGTGGCAGATGGCAAATTCTGCCCATCGTAAAGGCCTGGAAAACAGTTAGTGTGGGAACCAGAAGCCCGGCCTCTGTGGCCAAGGAGGCCGAGGCAGAGAGCGGGTCCGAGCCTCCCGCCAGTGAGCCCACGGCAAGAGCCCTGCCTGGCCTCGGCTGCTTGTCCACAGTGGTCGTGAGACGCGCACCCGATCGTGCTGTTCAGTGGCGATGCCTGTGAACACTTGCCGCGCCATCAGGTAGTGACCGGTACGCGGAGTTAAAGTGAAGGTGGTGGTTGGGTGACTGTGGAGAGCGTCTGCAGGGCCAACCTGGCGGCCATCACCCTGGTGGTGGGGCTGCCAGCTGCCTCGTCCTCCTGCCCTGTGGCTCCCACATGGCCCTCGCTGGGCAAGCCTCTGGCCAGCAGCAGCCATCACTGACTCCCCCAGCACCAGGCAGCTTGACTTGCGAGCTGATTCTGTCACCCGCACAGCAGGTGGGAGCTTCTCAGAGCCTCAGTTTCCCACTTGTGCCACGCAGCCGGCCAGCCCCTCCTGTGGGGAGGGAGAGGGTCTGGGTGGTGAGAAGCACGCGTGTCCTCAAGGCTGCCCTGTCCGTGAGCTGCGGCCTGGGATGGGCACGCGGGGCACGGAGGGCCATGGCCACTCGCCCCGGGGTGAGAAAGCCCCGGCCCTGCCTCACCTGGCCCACTCTGCCTTCTGCTCCGCCTTGGCACAGCTGAGGTGTGAAAGCATCAGCGGTCAGGCCCCAGCTTGGGCTGTGGGCACCCAGGCCCAGGCTGGCGGGCACGTGGCCTCTAGCCCACGCGCGTCCTCCTCCCCGTCACCAACCGGCCACCTCCTTCCCATGCATGTGGAGCCGGCCCCTCGGCCTTCCCGGGGACTTTGGGGCTGCGTGGGCTCTGGCAGGCAGTGGGGTTCGCTCCATCAAGCCGTTAAGGAGCTGCCCCAACCCCTGGCACCGCTGCTGCCTGGCCGTGGGGTTTTTTCTAAGTGTCACCACAGCCTGGTGACTTGGGACTTGGTAACGTGGTGCCGGCTCTCTGCCCATGTGGTAGAACGTCCCTGGGCCCAGTTCCCTCGTCGGCAAGGTGGGCTAGCTCTGCGTGTCAGTGGTGATTGTGGACCTGGAGCCGGGCAGAGACTGCACGAGCTCTTTCTGGTCCCGGAGGCTCTGCCACCCGCAGCGAGGGCAGCTGAAGCCAGTGTTTGAGGTCAGACATAGGCGGTTGGGGGACGCCTGCCCAGAGAGTGTGCAGGGGTGAGACCCCCGGGTGCCACCTCATCCCATATGGGGAGCACCACCTTGCTGTGGTGCTCAGGAATCAGGTGAATTAGGCGTGTCAGTGAGGCCTGAGGCATGGCGGGCATCTCACACATTAGCTGATGCAAGAACAAGGCCACCCTGCCCCACCAGGGACCCACAGCCCTGGCGCATGGGCCTGGCTGCTGTCCTTCCTTGTGCCTGGGCTGGTGCCAACCCCTCCGTCTTCCATCTTGTTCAAACCGCATAACGTGTGAGCACATGGGGGTTTGCTAAACGCCATGACCACGTGATGGGCGCAGGGGAGCAGGGACCAGGCTGCCACTGCCGAGCGAGCCTGCTCTGGGGGCCGCTGTCACCCTCCACCCGCCAGGGCCCAGCCTGACTGTGGGCAGATCCCAAAGCAGATGCCCTCTGCAGAAGAGACCCTCCGAGCTGCAGGCATGGGGGGCCCTGGGCGCCGTAGCGGGCACCAGGCTTCTTCCCACTCGACCCCCGCCCGCAGCTTCTTGATGCCCGACCCTTGCAGGCCTGCTCCTCGTGGAAGTGGGCGGGGTCCAGCTGGCCCCGTGCTTGCCCCCGCCTTTTGGCGGCTGGAGGGCTGTGCCACGTGAAGCTGTGCCCTCGCCCCCCATGCGCAGCACCCAGGCCTCGTTCACCCCCTCCGCCCCGCACAGCCCCTTCCTCGGGCCCTCACGTGGCACGCCAGGCTGCATCCAGCTGACCTGGGGGGGGGGGGTCGCATCCCACCAGGGGGTCCAGACCCCAGACCAGCCTAGCAGTTCTGGTGTGCCTGGACCTAGTCCCCAGCCCAGCCGTCACAGCAGGGGTAGATGGGCAGGGGAAGTGGCCTGGGGCCTGCGGGCCCGGACCTCAGCAACACGGGCTGCAGAACGGCACGAGGCCCGTGATGGCCCCTGGAGGCCCATCTCCGTGAGGGACGGAGTGCTGGTCGCTTCTGCTGGCTTCCCGGTGCAGGTGGCTTCAGGGCCTTCAGGAGAGGGCCTGGCCAAGGCTCCCTGGGCGATACAGCCTCAGTGGCAGTGCCACTTGGGATTTCAGGACCTGAAGACAGCCTGTATGCAGTGCCTGGGGCAGACGCGGTGGGACAACCTGGGAGCCTCTGTCCTTCCTAAGCCGCGGCCTCCTTGCCTGCGCGGGCTGGAGGCAGCGCCCGTGCCCTTCTCACTTGGGCACTCTCGTGTCGCAGGGGCCTGGATGGCTCGGGTAGCAGAGGAGTGGCTGATGCCTGCTGCCCGCTCTTTAGGAGACCCAGGGGCTGGGTCTCTGCGCCTCTCTGCCCACGCTTGAGGGTCGCAGGCACACGGCGAGAAGCAGCTGGTGCTGCGTGCTCCCCGGGTGACAGACTTAGTCTTTCGTAGCTCTGGGCGGGCACGCTTCTTCACCCCATTTTAGAGAGGAGGAACCGAGGTACCGAGAGGCCAAGGAGCTTGTTCAAGGCTACACAGCCAGCCGACGGCAAAGCCAGGCCCGTGGCCTACGCCTGCTGTCGCCCTCCTCAGGTTCGCTCACTAGCCCATCCCGGCGCCTGGATGCCCAGGTGGTGGGGATCTCATGGGCTGGAGGTGCCCGCCAAGCACATTCTGTCCTCTGCGGAGCCACTGCAGACTGATCCCTCACCCCTCAGAGCCAGGAGCTGCCCGCTGGGACCTGAGAACAAGGAGCACCCACGTGGGTGCCTCAGGCAAGTGGGGGCCACCTCAGGCCCATCCTTGTGCACCGTGACCCCGGCTGCCCAGACTGCCGGTCCTGTCCCCAGTGGTGCCATCCCAGCGGCAGCATGGTTCACGGATCACCTCACAGAGGACGCCGAGAGCCCCTCGGTGCCCCGCTGACGTGGTGGCCACTTAGAAGGGGCCCTGGGGGCATGCCCAGACCTGGGTAGGGCGCTGTAGGGATGTCATCCCAGCAGAGCTCGCTGTAGTCTCATGGGGGGGGGGGGGGATGGTTCCAATGGAGGGGTGTCTCTTAACTGTAGGGAAGGCCTGCCCACGGCAGAGCAGACATCTCTCCGGGGGAGAGGTGATATTCAGAGGGGGGCGCTGTTTCCCTTCCTGGTTCAGGGTGAGGCTGCAGGACTGGGGTGGGCACTGGAGGGCTGAAAGGGACCCAAGCCCTGTCTGGAGCTGGAGCAGAGGTGGGCAGCCAAGGGTCAGCAAGTTAGCCCGACAACAGCGTGCCCAGGGCTGCTGTGGCGAGGCGCCCGAGAGCTGGTGGAGGAGCTGTGCCCTCAGGGAGGGAGGGAGCTGCTAGGACACCCGTGTGGTAGGCATGGGGGTGCCCACCTGCCATCCCAGCTCGCAGAGGCAGAGGCAGGAGGCCAGCCTGAGCTACACGGTGAGTTCAAGGCCAGCCTTGACTACCGATAAGACTCTGGCTCTAAAAAAGACAGACTACAAGCAGGTGACTTCTGGCTGGCCAGGCAGCAGGGAATATAACCAGAGCCCGGTCCTGCCAGCAGATGTCCTGAGGGCCATCATTTGGGGCCTATAGCAAGCGGGTAGAGCAGCTGGGGCAGCTAAAGGTCCCTGCTGCCAGAGGGCAGGCTGGGTGTACCGACGCCTCCCTGCTGAGAGGGACTGGCGCGGGGACTCAGGCTGAGGCCCGGTCCAAGGTTACGCCGCCCGCCAGTGATGAGGGCCTTGCCACTTGCGTAGAGCCTGTGGGGAGCCATAGAGAGTTTTTAAAGTAGGGCCAGTGTGCACCTTTTAAATTCTTTTTCTTTTCTTTTCTTTCGTATTTTTAGAAAGAGGAACTCTCAGAAGGTCTGATACTAGCCCAGGGCTTAAATCATCTGCCCGAAGCTGGGCCGTGTGGGTGGGAAGAAGTCCCTACGGGCAGTTAAGTCATCCTGTCCTTTGTGGGGTGCCCTGTGCCTGGGAGAGGAAGGGGGCGGGGTCCCACCCGCCACCTCTGCCCTGGGGGCGGAGTTTGGTGGCAGCCGTTGCCCCCCCCAACATTTCCTCCAGATGACATCACACTGGAGGGGAACAGGCCCCCATTGTGGCGGGTTGGGGTCTCAGAGAAAGGATGCCTTTCAGTTCCTTAAAAATAGCAACCCCAGACATGAATCCGCACGGAGAGTGTACCCCTCCACCCCGCGGTGCCCAGGCCTGCCACCCCGCCCATACTGTGACCTGGTGGTGACCAGCTGGGAGCCCACCACTGTGGTGGGGGCCGAGGGGGGTAGGGCAGCTGGTCCCGGCTCACACCGCCCCACCCCTGGGTCAGCTCTGGCCGTCATCCAGTGGGCCTGGACCCAGCTCCGCTTCTCTCCCCCGTCTTCATCAGAACTTTAGAAGGTAGGCACAAGCAGCGCTTCACAGAGGAGGAAAGTGAGGTGGGGAGGGCGGGGTGGTCCGGGGCTCTGTCCCCTGTGCCTGGGATTGAACGGTGAAGGACTGGCCTGGCGTGGGCCCGTGTGTGCCGTAGGGGCCCCACCGCATGACCTGGGTAGGCCCTGGTGCTGACCACTGCCGTTAGCTGGGCTGGCTGCCCATGCAGGAGCCGGTTGCCACTGGCCCAGTCAGGGTAGTGCCCATGCTGCAGGGCTGGGTGGTGCCTGATGCTGCACGCAGCGGGGCACTCCGGAGAGCTCAGGGTACAGAGGCGTGTCCCCCAGACTCTGCAGCGGGATGGGTCCGGACCTATCTGAGGAACAGAAGCTCCGGGGTCAGCTGATGGGGTGGGCTGCAGCCCTGCTGCTGGCAGACCTCTGAACCATTAGTGCATGCAGTTTGTGGGGGGCGGTGTCCCCAGCAGGCCCCCAGCCTGACCTGCTCTGAGCCACCTGCTGTTAGCAGCCCCTTTGGGCTGCCTGCTGCTCCGTCGTCCCCTGCTGTGCCCAGCCGTGGCCTCCAGCACCGCCTGCCCTGGCCACCCACCACCCCCTGCTGCTGCACTCCGGTTCTCTATCCTGCCCCTGCGGAATCTGCCCAACTCCTCCTCAGAGCGTGTGGGATGATGTCACTTCCTGGGGGGAGGAGCAGGCACAACCTGCAAGCCAGCACAGCCATCCTGGCCGCTAGCGAGGGGCAGCGCGGAGTGGTTGGGTGCAGTGACTGTACCGGGGAGGTGGGCCAGGCCAGGCCAGCAGTGCCAGTCTTGTCAGCCGGCTCAGACCCCCTCACCCACACCCGGGGCTGTGCTCCCAGGCTGGGGAAGGCTTAGCTGCTTCCTTCCTGAGGGAGCTCAGCTCTGCAGATACTGCGCCCTGTGCTCCCCCCGCCCCCAGCTGTACCAGGGGCCATGTAAGCCTCCGCTGGTCTTGGGGCAGTGGCCGCCTGCAGGACCCCTGGGCAGGTTCACTGGCTGCCTCCCTCTTCAGGGCTGAGGAGGGAGCACCAGGCCCTGGCACTCCTGCTGGGCTTGCTTGGGATGGGTTTGTGTCTAGCCGCTGCAGGAGTGCCAGGCAGTAAAGGTGGCAGGTCTGGGGCCCTTGAGTGTGGCTGCCCTTCCAGCTGTGGGCCCAGATCCTCTGCCCCGGCCCCTGTGCCTCCACATCCCGGGACACGGCTGTGCTGGCGCTTCCAGCTGTGGGCCAGATCCTCTGCCCCGGCCCCTGTGCCTCCACATCCAGGGGCACGGCTGTGCTGGCGCTTTGCTTCGTGGGTACAGAGCCTAGCTCAGCGTGCTGGCAGAGACCTGTTGAATGAGTCTGTCTGAGCACCTACTGAGTACTGCTTTCCCCCAGTGAAGATCATGGCCAGCCCACTGCCCACCGGCCCCTTCCCCACTCACTGATCTGGGAAGCCCAGGGGCCATGAGCATTGGGCCCCGTCTCCTTATGGGCAAGCAGCGAGTGTCCCCAGGTTCCCGTGTCACAGAGAGCTGGGGAGGCGCAGGGCTTTAGGAAGGCTGAGCAGTGGCCATTGGGCTACCTGGGCAGTGCCAGGCAAGCACAGGGTGACCACAAAGCAAGTGTCCTGCTACGAGGCCCTTGGAGTAGGCAGGATAGGAGGCAGCATCCTGGTAGGCATGGCTCTGCGTGTCCAACGGCCTGGGGCCTCAGGGCCAACGACACTGGCACTTCTTACCACGCCAGGACCTAGGAGTGCGTGTTCCCAGGTGCTGCTGCCCCAGGCAGCTCCAGGACCCTCTGCTTCCCCGCAGGAGGTGAGTACCAGGCCTGCTGAGCCTTCCGGAGCCCCCAGCCATGCCTGGGATTGTGGTGTTCCGGCGGCGCTGGTCTGTGGGCAGTGATGACCTCGTCTTGCCAGCCATCTTCCTCTTCCTCCTGCATACCACCTGGTGAGTGCGGGCTGGGCTGCGGGCGTGGTGGCTGTTCCTGAGGACCCAGCGCCCCCCCGGGGCCCGGCGACTCGGCTGCTGCTGGGCGCCCGGCTGCCCTCTCCCTGTGCCCAGGGAGCTAGCTGCCTGCTGCCCCGAGCTCAGGCTGGGTGCGTCCTCCCGCAGGTTCGTGATCTTGTCCGTGGTGCTCTTTGGCCTGGTCTACAACCCACACGAGGCCTGCTCCCTGAACCTGGTGGACCACGGCCGCGGCTACCTGGGCATCCTGCTGAGCTGCATGATCGCCGAGATGGCCATCATCTGGCTGAGCATGCGTGGGGGCATCCTGTACACAGAGCCGAGAGACTCCATGCAGTACGTGCTCTACGTGCGCCTGGGTAAGCGCCACCGCCGCCCCCTCCGCCCTCCTCCCCAGCGCACCCGCCCGGCTGGGCGCTCAGCTCCGGCCGGGCGCTGCTGCAGACCATCCTTGCTAGACTTTGGCCTGAGGGCCGTGTCCGCCCACTACCTGCTTGGCTAATAAAGTTTTATTGGAACACGCTCGTTCAGTCATGTGTTGTCTCGGGCTGCCGTGGCGCCCGTGGCAGAGCGGGCGCTGCCGTGGGGACTGCAGGACCCGCGGTCCAGCGCAGTTGCACGCAGGCCCTTCACAGGCAGATCTGTGGATCGCAGCCTAAGCTGGGCATCTCTGCAAAGCACGCCTGCTTTGTGATGCCCCCACCCTCCAGCAGGCCTGCCCATCCCAGCAGTGCCCCTCGAGGGGCCGCACTCTGCCCTGCCCCGGGCCTGAGCCCTCCCTGCGAGCGTCCGGGGCCCCTGCGCCTGCATGCTGGCCCTGTGCCCTTAGCCCTGGGAGGGGATGTCCGTGCCTCACTTGACAGCCCCAGCAAAGGTTAATGAGGACCCTCAGGGTGAAGGCCAGCCCCTCGACAGCACCATGAGCCCAGGCTGACTGGTGCAGAGTCACCGGTGCTGCCCCTGCGCACCACGGGGTCACCGGTGCTGCCCCTGCGCACCACGGGGCTGAAGGACTCCATGGTCGGGCTGGAGCAGGTGGGCTGGGGCTCCCCCTACAGCTGGGAAATCACATGTCCGTGAACTGAGGTCTGCACACAGGGAGGGCGGTAGGGTCCACGTCAGACACCCGCCCGTGCTCCTGTGACGCAGACGTCATTGCCCCAAGTTTCTGAATGGGGAAGTAGAGGCTCAGAAAGGTTAGGTGACTTGCCTGACACAGGTCTCGTTGCAGAATTCACACGTGTAATTTTGAGATCCCAAAAATGTAAGGAAGGAGCTGGCCGTCATCCCCTTCCCTTCCCCTCTCAGGGAGGCCGCAGGGATCTGAGGGCACCTTGCAGGGGGCAGGACGGGGTGGAGTGGCCCACCTTCCCACCTCCCCCTGTCACGGGGCCCCCGAGGCTGGAGCAGGAGGCGGGCGGGGTGGGTGGCTGGCAGCCTCAGGGGGGCCTGCTGTCCTTGCAGCCATCCTGGTGATTGAGTTCATCTATGCCATCGTGGGCATCGTGTGGCTCACTCAGTACTACGCCTCCTGCAATGACCTCACAGCAAAGAATGTCACCCTTGGTATGGACGGGCCCCTGCAGCCCATAGCACTCCCGCCCTGGGGTGGGGGGGTGCTGCTGGGGAGAGCAGGGTCGCCGGGCAAGCCCCGAGTTCGGTGCCCCCTCAGAGGACCCGGTCTGTGGGCCCAGGCTGCCTGCCGTGTGCGCCGCGGGCGCTGGCCGTGGCTCAGGGGCCTTGCTCTCAGGGCAGGGAGGCGCCGGTCCCCCTGCCCTCAGAGCTGTGGCCGGCGGCCCACTCCTCCCTCTCCCCACGCCCCAGGGATGGTCGTGTGCAACTGGGTGGTGATTCTGAGCGTGTGCATCACCGTGCTGTGCGTCTTCGACCCCACGGGCCGCACCTTCGTCAAGCTGAGAGCCACCAAGCGGAGGCAGCGAAATCTGCGCACCTACAACCTGCGGTCAGCGGGCAGGGCGGGCGGCTGCGTGGGAGCTCTGGGTGGGAAGCGGGCAAGGCCTGGTTCCCCGGGGCTGCTGGGGAAAGGCTCGCCCTCTGTGCCTGGGGTCCAGCCTCACAAAGGGGGTGGGAAGTTTATTTTTTGTTTTTGGAATAAAATCACTTTCTGCTGGTTAACTCAAAAGTAATAATACCACGACAGCTGCTTTAAGGTGGTGCACACTCGCCCCAAGGTCCACACGCTCTCGGCCAATTTCTGTGCGGTCAGAATATCCTCGGCCCTTGCCATTCCCAAGCAGTGAGGCTACTAAGAGGAGATGTGGTTTTTGCTTTCATTATAAGTTACATTCTCATGCTAAAGTCACGAGCTCAGAGCTCCACCAGCCCTGCAGCGTGGACTTCCCGGCGGGGTTGGGCCACTCCCGTGCCCTCTGCCCCGGCACATCACGGAAGCCCCCGCAGGGTCTAACACCAGGCTGGGGCTGGGCACCCTCCCGAAACTGCTTTATTTCAGAAGAGCGCAGGCCGCCACCTTTCCGCTGGTTTCCCCGAAGCTGCTGGTAAGTGGTGCCAGGCTCTGCGGGCTCAGCATCCTCTGAGCCACCCAGCTGCAGTCCTTGCCGGGGGCCGTGAGCGCTGGCTGCTGGGGCGCAGACTCAGGGGAGCCGTGGCAAGTGTGTCTGCTGGTGGCCGAGCTCCGCCGTGAGCCGTGAGCCGCTCTTGCCTGAGGCCCTGGCTGGCTAGAGAGCCATGCTTCCATGGGGCGTTCTCAGCACATGGCTGCTCAGCCCCGGCAGGAGAACCCCAGAAGCAGCGGGGTTGCCGCAGAGCCAGAGCACAGCCGCAGCTCCTGAGGCGGGGGTCATCCGGCGCACGGACCGGAGCCCGGAGCCACGCGGCTCGCCTGGTGCTCCAGCATCAGAGCTCTAGGAAGCTGGTCATGGGGCTTCCAGACGGGCCGCTGTGCCCTGGCAGAAGGGCGTGGAGGGGCCTCACAGCCACACCCCTCCTGCAGACTGAAGGAATTTGGGGCGTCTAGGGTGCTTCCTGTCATCCTGGTGTTCGCTGGGGAAGGAGCCCAGGGCCCTCACGTTGAGCTCTGTCTCCAGACTTCTTTAGTTTTGGTTTTGAGAAAAGGTGTCTCTCAGTTGCTGAGGTTCCCAGGCTGGGCTGATCTTGCAGTCCTCCTGACTCATCCCCCCAGAGGGCTGGGGTGGCAGGTCTGCCCCAGGCCTGGCCTCTAGTCGCCCTGTTCACTCCTGCGAGTCAGCTCTGTGCTGAGCCCATTGTCCTCAGCCCAAGCCCAGGGCAGTTTTGAGGCGCATTGTGCAGAGGAGGGAGCCTGTGCCCTGCCCAGGTTGGACAGGGCACTCCGTCTCCTGCCCAGAGCAGTCAGCTCAGACCCCTCCCCGAGGCCGCTGCCCGGCGGGGCTGCCCTCCTCCCTGCCCCCTGCCTCTTGCCCCTGAACTGGGTCCCCTGGACCTCCCCTACTACTCATCCCTTCAGCCGGAGCCACACCCGCCTGGCCTGGCTGCCTCCCAGCCCAGAATGTCAGCTGGGAGCCAAGGCCTTGGCTGCTTTCCCTCCTGCACAGCTGGCTGTTGCGGCCTCGGCCCCACTTCGTCCCATTTGATCTGGAAAGCCACCCCCACCTTTCTTTCAAGGGGGTTGCCGGTCCCAGGGCAGCTGCCTCTCCTCCCTGGGGTACTGGGAGGGTTGGTGGTTGCTGGCATCATGGTGAGCTGTCTGTGGCTTCTGGGCAGGAAGCCTGCTAGGACCCAGGTGGGATTGGGGCCTTGTCGGGGCTGCCCCTCCCCAGAAGCCCCTGCCCGGTTTTTGGCTCTCACACTCATTTACTCCCACATAGTGAGCCCCCCCACCCCGGCTAGGCCACTTTGGGGTTCAGAAGCTAGGGTAAGAGCCCGTCCTCGCTCTCTCCCTTCCCAGGGGATCGTTGAGGGGCATGAGCTTGCCCCACCCTCCTCCAGAAAGCCCCAGCTGCAGCCCCGCACTGCAGCCAGCAGGGCAGAGGCTTCCAGGAGGCAGGCGCTGTTGCCTGTGTGTCTTCCACCCTTTTTAGATGCATGGGCCAGCGGCACTGGTCACATGTGCGTGATTGTGCCCACCGATGCCCGTAACCCTACGCACTGTCACCGTTGCTCGACTTCGGGCATGTCTGGTGCTGAGGACCCTACCGGGGCCTTCCAGCGTGTGTTTCTCTGCTTACCTATGTCTTTCCTGAGACAGGGTCTTGCTGGGTCATCTGGGTGCAGCTCGCCCGTGCCACCCTGCGCCACCCTGCCTCCTCCGCCTCCCAGAGCTCTGGACTCACAGGCCTGCGCCGATGGGCCCCGCACTTACATACCTGACCACCAGTGCCCATGCCAAGTGTTCCCCTCCCCCACGCTCCAACCCTGGCACCTCCACCCCCCGTGACACCCACCAGCAGACACAGCGAGCAGGAGGCGTGGCCACGTGTGCTGGCCTGTTACCTTGGCCGCACACCCCAACCTGCACTCCAGGTGGCCAAGCCTGTCCACCCGTGTATTTAATGGGACCAGGAACTTTCTGCCCAGACTTAGTGTCTCCCAGGTGTGGTCAGGAGCCCTCAGAGGCGTCAGACCCCACTGTCACCCACACACAGCCATTCCTGGGATCGCGTGCCCCCTGGTGCGTGCAGAGGGTACTACAGTGGAGCTTGGGGGTCTGTGTTTCCACCCCACAAGACCCCTACCCTGGGACCCACTTTGAATTTTGAAAGCCTATTGGGCTAGAAGGCATTAAAGACCTGGGCTTGCCCAGCGCACTGTCTGCACGGAGCCCAGGGAGGCACGATGCTGGGTTAGGATGCCCACGGCCCCGGAGGCCACCCTCCCCTGGACTCACCCCTCCCCCTGGTGGCCAGGGTCGGGGAGGGCGTGCCTCACCACAGAGCCTGGCCTGTCGCTCCTGATGGCCTCCTAAGTACTTTGAGACCTTGAGTCCTCTGAGTGTCACCCTTGCCGCCCCCTCCTGACCTACCAGTGCCGGGCTTTCAGGGGGCCATGCATGTGGCACCAAAGCAAGCCAACTTCAGGGCTGTGGTAGGCTGCGTGGTTACTGGTGGAGCGTTGTTGGGGTGCTCAAATGTCCTGGGATGTCAGGGCCATCCAGCCTGGGAGGGACCTCTGGGGATGTGTAACCATTGCTCTGCTTTTGGGGACAGACCCTTAGGTCCCCTAGTTCTCCCCATGGGAGCAGTTGGCCCATCGGGGAACAGACAGGAGCCTTCGGGTAGGGGTGCAGAGAACTGGAGAGCGCAGAGCCCCACTCAGCCTGCAGGCTGCTGTGTGGGACATGGGCCGTGGCAGCTTGTCCCAGCCCCGAGTGTAGAAGCCCCGCAAGGCCCCATCCTGGCCGACACCGCCCACGGGCCTGGGCCTGCAGCCCCCAGGCAGTGCTCAAGGGTCAGGCTCCCACGGGTACCAACCCCGGCTGGCAGCCAGGTTGCCTGGCTGAGGGCCCTGTGGTGGGGCGCTGGGAAGCGGGTGCCTGGTTCCAAGCGCGACCCCGGGCCCAGATTCGACCCTGCCCTGCTCTGTAGGCACCGCCTGGAGGAGGGGCAGGCCACCAGCTGGTCGCGCCGGCTCAAGGTTTTCCTGTGCTGCACCCGGACGAAGGACTCGCAGTCAGTAAGTCCTGAGCTGCGTCCTGCGAGTAGCCCCTCAGCAGAAGCAGGGAGGACAGGGCCAGGAGGAGGGTGCAGCCCTCAGGTGCCACCGACCCACGCCCCAGCTGTGGGGCAGCCGTGCACGTGCCCATCAGGGAGACCAGCCCCCTTGGAGCAGACGTGAGGAGAAGTACTCAGGAGTCAGTGTCCTGGGCACAGGGCCACCACCCAGAGCCAGCAGCACGCTGGCAGCAGACTTGGCAATGCTGCTGGGTGACAGCGGCCACAGCCCAGTGCCGTGGGGGACAGCGTGCCCCCCCCAGGTAGGGCAGAGGCGCTGGGGATGCGGCACCAGGTGGGACCTTAGAGGTCGCCTGGGGCCATCCTTGTTTTGTGCCCAGGCAGCCGAGTCAGGGAATCAGGAGCCCGACCTCCCGGCCGGCAGCCACGTGCCTGTGCGGACACCACCTCGCTAGCTCCTGTGGCAGGTGTAGAGTTGGGGTCCAGTGTGGAGCCCCCAAGTTTCCCTGGGGGTCGCGGCCAGGGCCGGAGTGTTGGCAGACCATGCGCGGGCAGAGAGTGGGCCCTGGGAGATGGAGGCCGGGCCTGTGGCGCCTGCAGAGGGCGTGGATCCCAGGAGACACTGGGTCCTAAGGTTGTCGAGACAGGACTTTTGCAGCAGCTATGCAGCTTTTGGTTATTCTGCCTCACATTGCTTGACTCCCTGAGTTGGAAGCTGGGTGCAGTGACGCAGGGCTGCAATCCTAGCACTGGGGAGGCTGAGGCAGGAGAATTGCAAGCTCAGGACCAACCTGGGCAACCTAGCAACTTGGGAAGTTCCTGTCTCAGAATAAAAAATTAGAAGGGTTGGGGTGTAGCTTGGTCCCCGGTCCCAAAACCAAAGCAAACAGCTTGACTTGGACTCCGGCACGGGTCGGTCGGCCTTTTCCTTCGCCCTGGTTTTCAATCTCACGGCTCACCTTGTGCACACCACAGCCCGTGCTGAGCTGGCGCAGGCTCCCTGGGTCATTTAAGTTCTCAAGTCTTGATTTTTTTCTCGTCTGAGTGCTGGTTACTCAGGGTAGACCGGCAGGCTAGGGTGGCACTGCAGCTCTCGAAGGCCAGAGGCCAGGGACCCCCAGAGCCCCCAGCCTGCAGCGCTCACCTGTGTCCCTTGCTGTCCTCAGGAGAAAGGCCTGGGGAGCCTGAGAGCCCGCCAGTCACCCCCATTCCCCTGGGCCACAAAGGTGGGGACGGGGCCTGGGAGGCCCCACGGAGCCCTAAGGGAGGGGTTCCGGTCACAGCGGTGGGCAGCCGGCTGTAGCTTTGACGTCTCTGCTTAAGGGAATGATGTGGGTAGGACGTGGCCAGGGCCATCAGGGCAGGTGTTCAGGACCGAGGGATGGGAGGAGGCATCCAGGCCATCCCCTGTGTTCCGTGGGCTGCCACATGGGAGAGCCTGCCCGGGGGGATGGCCAGGGCTGTCCCCAACACTGCTGACGGGCTCAGCGCCCCGCCACACAGGGCCTGGCTGGTCCCCAGCCGTGGGGGGCCCCGCCCGGAGCTCCACTCTCATCTCTTACTCTTCTGCACACCTCCGCCCCTTCCGCTTTCCTGGACCCCAGGACGCCTACTCGGAAATCGCCTACCTCTTCGCAGAGTTTTTCCGGGACCTCGACATCGTACCCTCGGACATCATTGCCGGCCTGGTGCTGCTGCGGCAGCGCCAACGTGCCAAGCGCAACGCGGTGCTGGATGAGGTGAGCCCCGCACCTAGTCCCGCGAGTCCCGGCATCCCGGCACTGCCCCTGCCGGCCCAGGTCTGGGCACCGGAGCCACTGCTGCGGGGCCGCCCTCCAGGGCTCTTTTTTATTTTCTTCTTTGTGGTGGTAGCCCCGGGCTCTCACTCAGCAACGTCCCCAACCGTGTTTGCTTTTGATTTTGAGACAGGATCTCACTCCGAGGCCCAAACTTGTGCTCCTCCTGCCTCAGCCTCCCAGAGTGCTGAGATGACGGGCCTGTGCATGGGCCTGGCTGGGACTTATAGTCAGAGTCCCAGCGAGGAACGTGCACTCTGCCCTTCTGTCCCCTGGCCCAGCCCGCATGCCAGCACGTCTCCCTAAATCTCTCCTTCCAGCTGAGAGTCAGGGGCCGCCAGGGGCTGGTGCTTTGTGGAGAAGGGGGAACTGGAAGTGGGGGACCCTGAGTCTTGAAGAGGAGGAAGGCACGTGTCCCTTCAGCCACTCGGCCCTCAGGGAACAGGCAGTGCCACCGAGGCTGAGCCAGTGCTTACCAGCAGGTGCCTGTCTTGCAGGCAAACAACGACATCCTGGCCTTCCTGTCAGGGATGCCAGTGACCAGAAACACCAAGTACCTCGACCTGAAGAACTCGGTGAGTGGGCATGCCTTCTGCCCTGTCCCTGCCACTGCCTTGCACATGTGACCTAAGGACCCCCTTCCCAGATGCCCTTAGCCACTCCACTGGGCTGCACTAGTCCCCCAGAACCCCTCGTGTTGCCACTCTGTCCAGCAAGGCCAGAGTGCCTCCCCAAACCCCCAGCTGTCTACTGTGGCCACCTGAGATCCTGTGGCACTGCCCGAGAGTGAGCTGGGACGTTCCTGCCACTGCTGCTGTCATGAAAGGCGATGGCGCGTGGCAGTGCGATTCCACGCCCCAGTCCTGGGCCCAGTGCATCACAGGGAAGCAGCTCCCCGCTGGCAGCCGGGTGCCGGCCAGTGCGGGCCAAGACCGCAGCCTGCAGCAGGGAGAGCTGGCCCTGCCTAGGAGGGGGCTGATCTGTGTGTCTCTGGCCCTGCCTGTTGCTGTGACCCTGAACCAGCCGTGTGCCCAAGCTTGTCCCCATAGCTGTCAGGTGAGCCAGGGCTTCGTCTAGGAGAGGAGCCACACTGGTCCAGTCTGTCCCAGAGCCCTGAATGACAGCTGTGGCTAGCCAGGCCACAGCTAGAGAGGTCGGCCTTGGAGGGTCCTGGACTTTAGACAAGTCCCAGGCACTTCAAAGCCAGGTCTGTGTTCTCTCTAAATGTCACAGAAGTTGTCCCTTGCCACCTGGCTCCCCTGCCACCTGGCTGCCCTGCCACCTGGCTGCCAGGCTGAGGGATGGGGCCACACCTGCCCCTGAGGCTGCCGGTGCCACTGCCCTGGCCAGCCGGGAGCTGCGGGCACTGGATGGCCAGGACGCTTGCCTCCTGGCTCGTCGTCCCTGCCCAGGAATGGCGCTAAGCAGACGGCACCTCCCAGCCTGAGCTCTTAGCCCTCGGCTCTGATTCCCGCTACCTGGTTCCTTTCACAGATGACTAATCACCCTCCTTAGCTTTTATGAGGTGATTAATTCCCTCTAAGCCCTGTGTGTTCCCGGCGCTGGATCCCTCCAGTTGCTGAGGCGCTCCTGTCCCTCTGGCCCTTTTGATGCCACCACAGTGTCACCCTGGGTTCCCACTGGGCCTCTCTGCAGGGCAACCCCCCTCCCCTACATCCTCCCCCAGCCATTGGCAGACTGGGACCTGAGAGCCAGGGGACGCCATGAGATGTGCCACCCCTCATTCGGGCCAGAGTCCCCACTGGCAGCCGAGTCCCTTAAGGCAGGGAGGTGGCTACACCTGCCCCCACCCTCTACCTCCTGGGAAACCAGCAAGGACAAGGACCCAGTGCTTCAGCGACTCTGTCCCCAAATCCTTCTTTCCGCGACTGGCACCACAGGACAGGTCTCTGGAGGACTCGTGCCCTGCTTGTGGGGAGCTAATTCGGGACGTGCAGCTGCCACGTGGTGGGTGGTCCCTCCTCCAGGGCTGGGCCCGCCAGGCTGCCCGCACCCCTTGCTCCCCGCTGGGCCGGCAGTGGCGGGAGGACTGGACGGGCCCTGACCCCGCCGCTGCCCGTGCCCTGCCTTCCAGCACGAGATGCTGCGGTACAAAGAGGTGTGCTACTACATGCTGTTTGCCCTGGCTGCCTACGGCTGGCCCATGTACCTGATGCGCAAGCCGGCCTGTGGCCTCTGCCAGCTGGCCCGCTCCTGCTCGTGAGTACCCGGGCAGGACAGGCAGGGCGGCACTGCCCCGCCCCCCCGGCCAGGGAGCCACCCAGCTCCGGGTTCCAGTCCAGACTGCCGCTCACAGCCTCGGGCACGCTGGTCGCCCCGAGCCCTGGTTTCTCCGTCCACTCGGTGAGGGTGTTCTGGAGACGATGGCGAGGGCTCAGAGGCCGCGTTGCCGGCTCCCCACCCTGCCAGCCCTTCCTCGGCCTCTGCTGCCTGCTCCCTCATGCCCACGTTGCTTCTGCTCTTGGCTCCCCTTCTTCGGACAAGAGACTTACTTGGAGGGTGGCCAGTCTGGAATAGGGCTCCGGAAGGGCACCAACAGGCGCTGCCGCTGAGGCCCCACTCGTAGTCAGCCCCAGGGGCCAGAGGCTGGGGCTCTGCTCCCCTAACCAGGCCACAGACCTCCATCTGCAGCGTCGCCGCGGGGCTGTGCCCGGCAGAAGGGGGCAGCTCCCTGGCTCCTGCTTCGGAAAGGCTGACGTGCCTGGTGGGAGCTTCTGCCCGGCCTCTGCGCTGGGGACATTGTCCTCACCTCGGCTGCCTGTGCCGGCCTGCCTTCTCCCCCACGTCCTCGGGCCCAGTGGGCTGGGTCCTGAGACCAGCCTCAGCGGGCCCCCTTTCTTCATGGCTTTATGGAGCAAGTCCTAGAATCGGTTTCTCATGTATGACGGCCGTGTTTCGTCACATGAATGATAGCAGGAGCCCTGAGATGGGGCCTGGCATTGACATCTGAGCATTCCAGGCATGGGAAGGCAGAGCCGGGGGTCTGCCTGGGGGAGCTGGGGTTATGGGCGCGAAAGGGCTGGTCTGAGGCCCAAGTCTATACAGGGGTGCGAAGGCTGGGCCTGTGGCTTCCCACAGCAGCCCTGGCTCCTGGTGCCGGCAGGAGGAGGAGGCTGCTGACCCCGGGTCTGGGGCTAGGCGTCCCCCGACGCTGGGAGCCTGCCACTCAGCTCATAGGCTACCGGGTGGGAGGGCTGTCTGCCAGGTGCTGCAGCCTTCCCGAGGCTGTCTTCTGTGGCATGTGTTGAGTGCACCCTGGTGGAGAAACCAAGGCTTAGGTGGTAGAGCGACTCCCCGTGCCGTGGGGCCAGGGAGCAGCACACCAGTTTAGGATCAGACCCGAGCCAGCATCTCAGGACCACACGTGGTGTCGGAGGCTCAGCAAGGGGAGGGACTGGCACTGGCCCCGGCCCTGGTGGGGTGCCCTCCGGCCAGGGCCACCTCGCTCCTGCGGTTGGAATCAGGTGGTCCCACCCTCAGGCCCAGCGGTTCATAGGCCTGGGCTCTCCGGTGGGGTTTCCCTGTGGGTTCTCCTCCTGTTGGGAAGTCCGAGCCCTGTGGGTGCTTCTCCAGGGAGCAGCAAAGTTCCCAGTGTCCCCCGTCTTCAGGGCTCTGACAGAGCCTCAGTCATCCTCCCTGGACCTTGCGGTCTGGGCGCCTGCGCCTACTACTGCCCCATCTGTGGGTGCCTGGCTCCCTCTGGTGGTCAGAGGGGCATCTTCACTCCCAGCGGCCTCCTCCGTGGGACTGAGATACCACAGAGCTCGTGCTGTCCAACTCCCTGCTGGGCAGGACGCTGTGTAGGCACACAGAGGAACTAAGTTCTGGGAGCTTCCGGGTAGCTGGTGAGGAGAGGAGCAGGCGAGAGGGACTCAGGAGCCCGGCCGGGCAGGTGGCACCCTCAGGCCTCGAAGGACTTGGTGCAATCGCTGGCACAGGGGTATGCTGTAGGGTATCGAATGGAATCCGGCGTGCCTGACTGGTCATGGGGCCCACCGCTGTGAGCTGTGAGCATGGGCCACATAGATGAGGGAACCAGGTGGCTGCACACCCCACCTTGGGCAGAGACTGGGTGGTCAAGAAGGAGGACAGTGGAGCGCCCAGCGGGAGGGGAGAAGCGGGACCTGGGGGGACTGCCGCCAGCCGGCCACTAGGACTTGCTTGGGAACCCGAGGGCTGTGTGACACGTGGGCGTCTGCACCAGCTGGTAGGGTCCTGTTGCACTGGCGTCACATGCCAGCGGGGCTCAGGACGCAGTGGGCGGAGCCGAGGCCGGAGGACACCTCGGTTGTCCCTGGGACCCCGGGTCCCGAGGGCGGCAGGGAGGTGGCTGGTGGGGACCATGGAGCCAGGGCCACCTGGGCACAACAGGGCTGTGCTGCTGGCCCAGGGGGTGGGATGGACTCCGCGGGTGGCTGGACACAGGACAGGGTGGCGCCACCCAGAGAGGATGGGGAGGGAGCGGCCGGCCAGTGGCCCCTGCCCTGAGCCTGCCCCGCTGCAGGTGCTGCCTGTGCCCCGCACGGCCCCGGTTCGCGCCTGGGGTCACCATCGAGGAGGACAGCTGCTGCGGCTGCAACGCCATCGCCATCCGGCGCCACTTCCTGGACGAGAACATGACGGCGGTGGACATCGTCTACACCTCCTGCCATGACGCGGTGAGCCGGCCCGCGCGGGCCCTGAGCGGGCACCCAGGGCGGGGCACCACTTGGGTGCATACCTGTCCCCACCCAGCAGGTGGGCAGCGTGCGGCCCTGGGGGTAGGAGCCGTGTGCTGGGGACAGGGGAGTGGCTGTCCTTTCCGGAAGGACGCCAGCCTCGGTCTGTCTCCGCTCTGGCTGCGGAGGCTCACGAGCTGCCGCCCCAGGTCTACGAGACGCCCTTCTACGTGGCAGTGGACCACGACAAGAAGAAGGTAGTGGTCAGCATCCGGGGAACCCTGTCCCCCAAGGTACATGGCCTGTGGTCCCCGCCCCGTGCCCGCCCCTCCCTGCCTTCCTCCTGCCCTCATCCTCCTCTCTGCTCCCCAGGACGCCCTGACCGACCTCACAGGTGACGCCGAGCGCCTCCCCGTGGAGGGCCACCGCGGCACCTGGCTGGGCCACAAGGTACCCACTCTGTGCCCCAGCGCGGAGGCGGCTGCTCGGGTCGAGGCGTGGGCCCAGCCCGGCCCAGCAGCGCTTGCCAACCCCGAGACCGGCTGGAACGGGGTCTCCGGCCTTGGACCCTTTCCTGTGCCTAGAATGAGAGCGGGGCCTGGCAGCCAGCGCTTAGGGGAGGAGACGTTATTCCCGGCACAGTTTGAGGGTTTAGTCCGCGGTCAGCAGGCTCCAGGGCGGGAAGGCGCGACAGAAGGGGGTGGCAGGGCCAGCAGCTCCCCACGCAAAGAGAAGGGAGGAGCTGGGGATCATGAGGACGGGCCTTCCGGTCACGCTCCAGGGCCCCGCCTCGGGCCCCGCCCCCAGGCCCCGGGCCCCGCCCCCTCGGCTCCGCCCGGCCAGGAATGCGCCCACGGAGGGATGCACTGATGAGCACGGCGCTCCGCCGTCCAGTCACCCTCCCCACGCGAGGGGCTGTGGGACGTGTCAGATCTGCCCCTCACGCCTGGCGGCCCTGTCTGTCCCCGCGCAGGGCATGGTGCTGTCAGCCGAGTACATCAAGAAGAAGCTGGAGCAGGAGATGGTCCTGTCCCAGGCCTTTGGGAGAGACCTGGTGAGCGCGCGCATGCCCGCGCCTGGCCCCGCCGCGGGCTGCAGAGGGGCTGGGTGATGAGACGCGCCCTCCCCGGGCAGGCCCCCGTGGCTCCTCGGAGCGGTGCCGACTCCCGTGCCCCACGATGCTGGGGCGCCTGCTCAAAGCCTCCAAGTACCGACCCGTATGTTGGAGGGGTTGTGTGGAGACGCGCAGAACAGCAGGGCGGGCGCGCTGCGGCACACGCAGGCCTGCCGAGCCGGGGTGCCCTCACCCGCCACCGCCCTGCCTGGGTCTTGACCTGGTCTCCAGGGTGGAGGGACAGAGACAGGTAACCAGGTGGTTGCGTAGCGTGTAGCCGCTGTACTGAGGAAGGGTCAGGGGAAGGGGAGAGCCCAACCTGGACCCCTGGGCCTCCTGGGGAGGTGACCCCCCCCCCCCCCAGCAAGGCTTCCAGGAATGGGCGGAACTCGTGACCGCGCTCCGCTAGCCGAGACAGGCCCGAGACTGGCTCTTCCTCTGCCCAGCTGTGGCCCCAGGACTCTGGGGTGGTCCCGCCCCCGCACCAGAATGTTAAACCCAACGGGCTGGGCAGGTGCTCAGCGTTTCTCTCTCCCCAGGGCCGCGGCACCAAACACTACGGGCTGATCGTGGTGGGCCACTCCCTGGGCGCGGGCACGGCTGCCATCCTCTCCTTCCTCCTGCGCCCGCAGTACCCGACCCTCAAGTGCTTTGCCTACTCGCCCCCTGGGGGTCTGCTGAGGTGAGCGGCTGGGGCCTCAGAGGCGGCTGCAGACTGGCTTCCTCCCCCCAGGCAGGGGAGGCGGTTCTGTTGGTCACTTTCCTGTCGCTGGGACGTGGCACCCAGCACCCACAGGGTGAAGAGAGGTGCCGTGTGGCTCCCAGTTCGGGTTCAGCCCACGGCCAGCTGCTCCCAGGCAGGAACAGCACGTTGGGACGGTGTGGGGGGGCGGAGGCTTAGCTCATGGTGGCTGGGAAGCTGAGCAGAGCAGGGCCGGAGAGGAGGGGCTAGGGGCCAGATGCAGTCCCCGTGTCGCCCTCCAGGGCCCCCCGGACACTCCCCTGCCCCTGGCAGATCCAGCCAGTGAGGCTGACGCCCTGCCCTGACCACCCCAGTGGCAGTAGGACAGGGCTGTGTAAGGCGCCCCGCCGCAGCTGGCACCGAGCTCCCCACGCGGGCCGTGGCGCTGCTCCCGGTGCCCCTGAGCACAGCCTCCGCTTCCTTGCAGCGAGGACGCCATGGAGTACTCCAAGGAGTTTGTGACCGCCGTGGTCCTGGGCAAGGACCTCGTTCCCAGGTGGGTCTCCTCCTGCCCGCCCAGGTCCCTTCCAAGTCCACGGGCCTGACGCGGTCGTGGTGCTGGCGCCTCCTCACCTGGCCTCTCCCCGTTCTGTTCTGCTGAGGTGCAGAACCTGTGACCCTGGCCTTGGACCTATCCCCCACCCACCCTACCCTGCTCCTCTCCAGCTAGGCCAGGCCAGGGTGACGCCCGTCCCGCCCCCATCCGTCCCCAGAATCGGCCTGTCCCAGCTGGAGGGCTTCCGCCGGCAGCTCCTGGATGTCCTGCAGCGGAGCACCAAGCCCAAGGTGAGCCCCGCCCACCCCTTCCCTGGGCCTCTCCACTGCCATCATGGTACAGATGGGGAAACTGAGGCCCGGCCAAGAGGAAAGGGAGACGCTCCCACCGTCTGGAGCTGGCTATCCCAGCACCCCCACCACGTTGCCAGGCACCGACATGGCTGGGCGCCTGTCGGGGCTCGGGCTCACTTGTTCTGATCACCTGCCAGCTCGAGAAGAGACTCAGACTGTGCCACAGGCCCTTCCTGTGCAGGGGCCTCTGGGAGCCAGGCAGGTGGGGGTGGTCTCTGGCCAGGCTCCCAGGGCTTGGGGCCACGCTAGCGGATTCCCTGGGAGGTCATGCCCCAGCCCCACAGGTTAGCCTGTAGCACATCTGCCATCTTAACCCCTTGGCACTGTCCCCAGTTCTTGTGTCTAAGACCCCACGGCAGGCACAGCTTGGGGCCAGATGCCAGGTGGTGGCAGGGAGCTGTAGTTTTAAGAGGACAGTGCCAGCCTGGGAGGAGGGCCAGTGCGGGCGCTGGCCAGGCCTGGAGGCAGGGGCTCAGGACAAGCCCGGGGCAGCATCCTGTGCTGCCTCTGAGGGGCAGAGTGGCCCAGTGGGGCACGGCTAGTCTGCTGGCCCCTTGCCCACCCTGAGCCCAACAGTTCACATCACGGGTCCTTGATCTCTCACTGACCTCTTGGTGACAGTCTGTCTCGCCACTGCTCCTTTAGGTGCGCGCTGACCTTTAATGCTTTGGTCACTGCCCATCCCCTGCCCCGCCCTCCCTCCCTTCCACCTGCGGATGCCCAGCTGCCCACCCAGCCAGTGCTGCTCAGACCTGGCCCCTTCTGCCCTGACCCATGTAGTGGCGGATCATCGTGGGGGCCACCAAGTGCATCCCCAAGTCAGAGCTGCCCGAGGAGGTGGAGGTGACCGCCTTGGCTAGCACGCGGCTCTGGACCCACCCCAGCGACCTGACCATTGCCCTCTCCGCCAGCACCCCGCTCTACCCACCTGGCCGTATCATCCACGTGGTCCACAACCACCCTGCTGAGCAGTGCTGGTAGGTGCTGCCTGGCCTGGCCCGCCCCAGCCATGTAGGCACAGTGTGGTAGGCAGGCTGGGAGGGCAGGGCGCGGAGAGAGAGGGCTCTGGGATAGAGCAGAAGACCAACTGTGGACAAGACCCAGGCCCCTGTCTTGACAGCCCCAGCCTCTGCCCCGTGTCAGCCAGCCCACTCAGCACCTGGCGGAAAGCGGGGATCCTGGAGGGGTTACCACTGAGGCTCTGTCCGTCCCCACCTCAGCTGCCCCTGGCCCGGCCGGGGACAACTGTGGGCAGGTATCGGGGCAGCGGGCCAGGAGAGGGGCCTCCCCAACTTCCTGCTCCGAGGCTAGACCCTGGCCTTCATCTGCCTCCCTGACTAGGAGTGAGGGGCTGATCTGCCTGTGGCAGGCCGGCAGGCAGGGCGCAGGGGACAGGGCTGCAGCCCAGGCCAGGCTGGCCCAGCGTGCCCGTGAGGCACAGAGCAGAGCCCCGCAGCCCGGCGCCCCTCCCCCTGTGTCCCGGCAGCTGCTGTGAGCAGGAGGAGCCCACGTACTTTGCCATCTGGGGTGACAACAAGGCCTTCAACGAGGTGATCATTTCCCCAGCCATGCTGCACGAGCACCTGCCCTACGTCGTCATGGAGGGGCTCAACAAGGTGAGTGCGGCTGGCCGGCCCCGCGGCTACAGAGAGGGGGCTGGGCGCCCAAGTTCTGGGGGTCTAGGGCCAGGTCACGTCCCAAGATGGCGGCATCCTGCCTCCAGGGGTCCCCCCCCACAGGCCAGGCCGACCAGCCTTGAAGGCCCTAGGGCCCTACACACATGTGGCCGCACACTTCTGCCTGACCACGCGTGGCAGAGTCTCGCCACCCTGACCACAGCAGGCAGACCCTGGGAGGGGGACTCGGCCCAGCTGGCCCCTGGGCCCAGGGAGACCGTGGAAGAAGGCTTGGGCCGCCCCCCGCCGCAGCCTCGTGTCCTGCCCTAGGTGCTGGAGAATTACAACAAGGGCAAGACCGCCCTGCTCTCTGCCGCCAAGGTCATGGTGAGCCCCACCGAGGTGGACCTCACGCCAGAGCTCATCTTCCAGCAGCAGCCACTGCCCACGGGGCCACCGCTGCCCACTGGCCTGGCCCTGGAGCTGCCAGCTGCCACCCGCCGCAACGGCAGCACTAGGTGGGCCCTGCCTGTCTGGGTGTGTCCTGTGTGTGCCCGGCTCCCCGCGCTCACAGGGATCTGCGTGTGTCATGGGAGAGTCCAGCCTCCCCTGCCCCAGCTGACCCTTGACCTGCCCTCCACGCGTGCGCCAACCTCAGGGCTCCATGTGGCCTGGGGATCTCGGCTCACGCTGACCCGCAGACTCCAGGCAGCAGGCTGATTTGGTCCTGCCCTCCTAGACACGTGTGCCTCCACATGTGTCCTGAGCTTGATTCCCCAGCACCACATAAGCTGGGGGTGGTGGCACACGCCTGTCTTCCCAGCACTTGGGAGGCTGAGGCAGGAGGATTGCTGTGAGTCCAAGGCCAGCCTGGGCTCCACAGTGAGCTCAGGACCAGCTTGGGCTGCAGAGCGAGACCCTATTTCAAAATAAATAAGCCAGAGGCCTGGATCTTTCTGGGAGCTGGGTCAGCCCCACTGTGCCCAGCCTCACGCCCTCCCTCCCTTACCCTGCAGGAGTAAATCCCAGTCCGAGATGAGCTTGGAGGGCTTCTCGGAGGGCCGGCTGCTGTCCCCCGTGGCCGCAGCCGTGGCCGCCCGCCAGGACCCGGTGGAGCTGCTGCTGCTGTCCACACAGGAGCGGCTGGCAGCCGAGCTGCAGGCCCGGCGGGCGCCCCTGGCCACCATGGAGAGCCTGTCGGACACCGAGTCCCTGTACAGCTTCGACTCGCGCCGCTCCTCCGGCTTCCGGAGCATCCGCGGCTCGCCCAGCCTGCACGCCGTGCTGGAGCGGGACGAGGGCCACCTGTTCTACATCGACCCCGCCATCCCCGAGGAGAACCCCTCCCTGAGCTCGCGCACCGAGCTTCTGGCCGCTGACAGCCTCTCCAAGCACTCGCAGGACACGCAGCCCCTGGAGGCCACTCCGGGCAGCGTCAGCGGGGGCGCCACCCCGGAACGGCCCCCGAGCGCGGCCCCTGATGGCGAGGGCGAGGCGGGTGGTGGGGTGGCGCCCCGCGGGGAGCTGGCACTGCACAACGGGCGCCTGGGGGACTCGCCCAGCCCACAGGTGCTGGAGTTCGCCGAGTTCATCGATAGCCTCTTCAACCTGGACAGCAAGAGCGGCTCCTTCCAGGACCTGTACTGCCTGGTCGGGCCGGAGAGCCCCACCAGTGACTATGCCGAGGGCCCCCTGCCCCCCAGCCACCAGGAGATCCTGCTGCGTGCCCAGTTCGAGCCCAACCTGGTGCCCAAGCCCCCACGGCGCTTTGCTGGCTCCACAGACCCGTCCTCTGGCATCTCCCTGTCCCCCTCCTTCCCGCTCAGCTCTTCAGGGGAGCTCATGGACCTGTCGCCCACAGGCCTGGGCAGCCAGGAGGGCCTGGCTGCAGACCCGGGCCGGACTTCCCCCGCAGCAGGCCACGGGGCCGGCCCTGCCAAACCCGAGGACCTGGCCATCTCAGCACGCTAGCTGCCACCCTGCCATGGTGGCTGGCCAGGCCCAGGCCGGATCAGGGGTCCTTGAGCACCTGGTGGCTGCCCCCAGGCCATGGAGCTTTGAGGAGAGCCCCCCAGGCATTGGGCATTGCTGCTGAGCCGGGGGTCCACGTCCCTACCTCAGCCCAGGACCCCCAGAGTCAAGGAGGCTGGGGTCTGGCCCCATATGGGCAAGACAGAGAAAGGCACAGAGCCACGAGGGGCCGGGGCAGGCCTGCTGGGACCGGCACAGGCACATTGGTTCGCCATCACTGCCAGGGCCTCCCCATAGTGCAGGCCGGCATTTGCCCCAGCCGCCCCCAGATCTGGTGCCTGCTGGCCAGCCCCAAGACAAGCCTGGCCAGTGCTGTTTACAGAGGCTGCCTGGCTGGGCTCGGGAGCCCCACCCCAACCTGACCAGTAGCCTCCTCGCAGGGCCCGTCCCGTCCGTCTCTGCTCAGTGCCCCTCAGGCTAGCCCCTCTCCCCGTGAGTCCGGGACACCCCAGCCTACCCAGTCTGCCTGTTACTGCCTGTTTCTCCTTACTGCCCCCCACCCCAGAAATCCTGGCCACTTGAAGGGTGGTGGGCGCAACTGGGGCCTCCTGTGGCTGCAGAGTTGGTACCCTAGGAGGAAAGACAGTGCCCAGATCCCCCTTCCTCTGGGCCCCCTCATCCCTTAGCTCACCCTGCCCCTCCTGGGCTGCTCCTTACTGGCCTGCCCCCCCCCCCAGCCACCCCAGGGTTGGGCTTTCTCCCCTCCCCCACCCTGCTCTCCTGAAAGGATGGGCGGGGCTAACCCTGAGAGTGGACATTGTAGGACCTGGCTAGAGCCCCTCCACCTGCTACTTAGGGGAGGGGCAGGTGGGACAGGGCTCAGGCCATGGGACTCCGTAGGGGCTCCTTACCCCTGGGTTTGGGAAGCACCCGGAGAGGGGGAGGTGTGCATGCTAGTGTCAGGCGTGTGTGTGCATGAGCATGAGGGTGCCCCATTCCTGAGGAAGGGGCTGCTGAGGGCCGCCCACCCTCCCTGCCCACTGCCGCTCCTCTCCTTCCAAGAAACAGCAGGCGCGAGGTGGGCAGGATGGCCCGACCTCCAGCTTCACGTCCTTGGCCCTCCCTCCCATCCACCCCCAGGCTCCAGCCGAGACCCTGTCTCAGGATCACAGGTGTCTGGGCCTGAACCCCACCCCGGTCCCCGGCGACCCAGTGGGGGCTGGCTGGTACAGCTGCCCACCTCACATGAGAACACACCTGGGAGCTGGGTCTCCCCATTCTTTGCAACCCACCCCGCCAGATGCCGGGCCACCCGCCTGCCCCTGCTGAGCATGGCCGCAGCCCGGCACAGAGGCGAGACAAACCCAGCGGCCCTAGGACTTAAAGCACCAGGCAGAATCTGCAGTCAGAGGACAGGTCCACCGGGCACCTGGCCAGAGGCAGGGAGAGAATCGGGCAGGCCTTTCACTCCCTCCTCTGCCAGTGTGGCCTGGGGACCCCCAGGGCCATGTGCCCCTTCTCCATGCCCAGGACTGAGCTATCAGGGACAGACCCCCGGCCCGAGGCTGCCGCTGCACCGCGGTACAGGCCCGGGGCTGGGACAGGCTCGGACTCGGCTCTGGACACCCAGGGTCCGCCTACCCCTCCATCCTCGCCTGAAGGGCGGGCCTGCTGCACGTCCTCTCCCCTACCCGTCCACACCTGGGGGGTCTGAGCCCCCCCACCCCAGCTCGGCTCAGACCCACAGCACAAGCTCTGGGGGCCGGGGCCGCCTCCAAATGCAGCCGCAGTGGGCGGCCAGGCCCGGACTCCCGGGCACTCCACACGCCATTCTCCCGCCACCCTTTTTGTACCTAATGTAGGAAAGACCCACACTAATACTGCTGTAAAAATGAGACAGATTAATATAGCGTATCTATAAATATATCTGTATATAACGGTTTCTGTACATTGTATAGAGCTGTGTATAAACTGAATGTGGACGCATGCTGGCTGCTGAGTGACCTGTGTCCGCTGGGGAGGGGCCGCCGCCGAGGGCCTGCGCTGTCTCGGGCAAACCTGAAACCTCAAGGGGCACTAAGACGTCCCGGGCCAAGGCTCTCGTGACGCCAACGCTACAGGGTATGTGTGAGGTGCAGGCACAGCCCAGCATGCGGTAAGAGCTGGGAGAACCAGGCGCGGTCCTTCGGGAGCCAGGCCTCGTGGCACGGGAGCCCTCCAGGACTACAGACTCCAGCCAAGCGTAGGCAGCTCAGCACCTTAGGGAGACCCTGTCTCAAAATCAAACAAAAACGGCAGGGGATGCAGCTGAGTGGGAGTCCCTGAGCTGGGTCCCCAGTACCACACACACAAAAATGCTGGGGGCACAGAGCACCTTGGTGCGGGGAGTTGACCCGCGTGGAGTTTGCCTGTGCAAGGTGTACCAGGACCCGGGATCCATCCCCTTTGCTCCCTGATTCCAGGCTGGGGGCACGGGTCTGAGACTCGGCGCGCGGGTCAAGGGGGCTGCCCAGGCTGTAAAGCAGGAGCCTAGGGTGCCAGGCTGATCCAAGTGTGCACCTCTGTGCTGAGAACTAGGGCAGGAGGGTTCTGGTGGCACAGCCCTGCAATGTGGACTACCGGAAGTTCCACTGGGGGCTTCCCTGGCAGGGTGCAAAGTACCTGACAGGACCAGGTCACCCCAGGACCCTCACCCAGGCTGGCTGCGAGGCAGCGAGCCTGGGAGCTGCTGGAGAACCCATGGGAATCCCAGGGCCCAGATCCTGCCCCTGCCACACAGCAGGGGGTGCTACTCCTCCATCCAGACCCACCTCAGGCCCAGCGCCCAGCCCAGGCATCTGCCAGCCTGCCAAGTCCACAGTGACCCTTTGCGGCCAGGGGCTGGGCGGGCAGGGTGGGGAGTTGCTGACAGGTTAGTGCTCAAGGCCTTTCTTCACCCATGGCCTCTGGGCAGAAGGGAAAACAGGCTTGTCCCACACAGGCACAGGGCTGGCTGTAGACCCTGGGCCTCCCAGCCGGGCACCCGGCTTCCGCTCATACCCAGTGGCTTTTAGAAGTTCTTCCACCTTGCTGGCTTCCTGGGTCTAGAAATTATCCTGTCCCTTGTGGAGCAGAAACAAGGCCAGAGAGGTCCTAGGATTGCCCAGGGTCGCTCAGCACAGGTGGGGCCTCCTCCTCCAGGTCCCAATACGCAGCCCCCCACCCCCCGGGCTCTCTCCACAGCCTGGCCCTTGCCCTGCCTGGCCAGACTGTGGGGAGAGTGGCGCCCCACCTCCACTGTGTAGCTGAGTCCTCAAAGCTGGGGCACTGCACCCTAGCCCAGGCATGCCAGCTCCTGGGCTGCTTGCTCCTTAGCGACCTAGAGGGACAGAAAAAGAATGGCTGGTCTGAGCCCCCCGCCAAGCCAGCACCCACAGATGTGAGTGCCACCTAATGGTAGCAGAGGCACATTTTTTGGATAAAGATGGCGGGCTTTCAATTTCCCTGCGCTTTTACCAGACTGGGTGACCAGAGGAGGGAGGAAAGGGGCAGGAGGGATAAGGGTCATGCCTCAGGGACTGGCTGGACCCTGACCCAATACCATAGGTCCCACCGGGAAGACGGTGCATCCTGCCAAAAGGGAAAGGCAGGAGGAGCGACCTGCGATCACGGGATTTAAAATCTCCATCCACCATACTATCCGTGTGCCTGCCTTCACTTGCACGCGAAGCTCACCCTTTCGCAACAAGGTAATTAAAGCCTCGTATTTCTGTTCTCCTGGCTCCCACGACCATCCTCTGTCTGGACAGGTGAACTCCTGCGAGCTCTTTCTGAAACAGACCGACAGGAGGCTCCATCTACCCGCCGCCCCATCCTCAAGGCGATTCCAGAGTCCCTTAATGACAGGCAGGTTGTTGGAACAGGTACGTCCCTGAGGACATTCCGGGGGACATTCCCGCCAGAGAACGGGCAGGGGGCTCCACCGGCTTTTCGCAAGTCCCTGGCAACTCAGAAAACAAATGCATTTTCAAAACCGGCCGGTGATGTGACTGGGAGGGGGCCCCAGCAGAGAACAACAATTGTTTTAGGGGAGTCTGCCAGGGGACAAACCTCGGGCCTCAGTGGAAAAGAATGGATGGCTCAGTGTGCCCTCTCCCCCTGCCGCCCTGGGGGAGGGCACAGGCTCAGCAGCACAGCTGGGCCTCCCAGAGCCCCTTCTCCATACCTAAGAGCCACAGCGCCCAGAGCGCCCAGGACAAAACCTCATTGTGAGCGCCCGCCGGCCGGGTGCCCCTCCCCCAGCCCAGAACTGTCATGGCATTGACCCTCCTCTGGCCTGCTGACTGGGCCACATCTGGGGCTCTGGCCTGGCCGCCCCTCCCCCACGGCTGGCTGGAGGGGGAGGAGGAGGAGGAGGAGGAGGAGACGACGGCGGAGGGGTTGGGGACTGATCTTAGGGATGTTTCTGTCCCCACTGCAAAACCTGGCTGTGCCCCGCCTTCCTCCCATGGAAGAGTTCTGGGCTGCCCAAGTGGCCATCCTCATCCTGGACAGCTGCCGGCCGCCCCCTCCTGGGCCATGTCTTATCACTCATCAAGCGGTGGGGGTTCTGGTCCCACCAGCTCTGACTGGTGGGATCTCATTGTCCTGCAAGGGGGTCCCGAGGAGCTGTGTTGACTGAGATACCCTGTCCTAAGAAGATCACTTCCTGAGAAGGTACCAGCCATGTGGGGACAGAGACTGTAGGCACAGGAGCCAACATATACCAAGGCCCTGGGGCAGAAGCGGGCCCATCGTGTTCAGGTGATGGCAGGGAGTGTGGCAATGGTTTAGGGAGCAGAAGTCCAGGGCTCAGGCAGGGGTGGGTCACCCAAGGCCCCTGGAAACCAGGGAAAGTGGGCTTGGTGTTTGAGTGTCTGGGAAACCAGTGCTTCAGGGAAGGAGTATGGTGATCAGAGCTAGGCCTCACACAGAGGGACAAGGGGCCCGAAGGAGGGAGACTTCCGTGGCCCAGTGGGAGAGGAGGCATGGCCAGGGACAGGGGCCGCGGCCCGAAGGGCTCCTGAAGGCAAACCCCACTGGCCTGGCACTCTCGGGCCATCTACCACCTGGCCACAGGTGACTCTCCAACCAGAAGGCTTAGATGAAATGGAGAAGGCAGGTCCCGGGTCTCCGTGCCACACCCCTCACCCACCCAGGGGGCTCTACAGGCCAGGGGCGCCTCACCCAGGACCTCTCCTGCCACCCGTCCACCCTGTGGAAGGCGACAGCTGGCCTCGAGGGGCCCTGAGGACTGAGAGGGCCGCCCTTGGAAGAGTTGCTCGCTCAGCGCGGGTGACCCCGTGGGGACCCTGTGGGGACCCTGTGGAGCGGGGCGGGGCGGGGCTGTGAGCACCCCAGGTCCAGGGTCCCGGATCTGCAAGGCCCCAGCAAGCGGCCACCCCAGCCCGCCCGGAGTGCCCTGCCCGGCCCGACCCACCCAGCAGCCCGGCCGGACCCCGGGCCCGCGCCCCTGCGAGAGACTCCTCGCCTCCCTGTGGGTCCGCCGGGGCTGCTGCGGGCTGTGGATCCCGGGAGAAGAGGTCAGGGGTCCAGGACGAGAGGGCGACGCAGGGGCAAGGGGTGGGGGCCCCGGGGTGCGGGTCGGGGAGCAGCTGGGCCCGCGCGCGGCTGGGACGGGGTTGCGCAGCAGCAGGCTGAGGTCCGGCCGGCAGGAGGCGCTGCTTGCGGGGCACGGGGCCGGGGGCGGGGCCGGGGGCGGGGCCGGGGGCGGGGCCGGGGGCGGGGCCGGGGCGGGGCCGGGGCGGGGCCGGGGCGGGGCGGGCGGGCGGGCCTGCCGCGCCGCCAGCCGGGACGGGACGGTCGCGCGGCCGCCGGCGATGCCGCGCCCCCGGGCCGGGCTGTAGCGGGCCGGGCGAGCCGAGCCGGCGGCGGCCATGGAGGTGGTGGACGAGACCGAGGCGCTGCAGCGCTTCTTCGAAGGTGAGCGGGCGCGCCAGCCGGGCCGGGGACCCGCCCCGCGGAGCGCGGGCTGGGCGGGTCCCCGTCTCCTTAGTGTGCCGCCCCTCTGCGGGCTCTCCGGGCCTGGAGCCCCCGTCCAGACCGCGGCCCCTCGAGTCCCTAGGACCCTCTCCACGCTGTCACCGCCCGGGCAGAGCCGCCCTCCGCTTTGGGCCTCTTGCCATCCTGGCGGGACCTGAGGGCTGGCAGCCCTGCCACCCGCCACCCTTGCTCCGGGCCCCCCTCCGGGCCACACCGCATCCCGGAAGCGCCCCACCAGGGCTGGGTCCCGCACCTGTCCTCCCCTGCCAGTGACCTCAGCAGCCCGTCTCCCGGGGTGCCCTCCCCCGTGCCAGGGTCGGCAGGGAGGGGCGTCGCGGTGGTGAAGGGGCCACCCCGCGTCACAGGCCCTCTGGGGGCGTCTCGCCAGCCCCCACGGCCCCTTTGAGCCCCCTCCTCCGCGCTGGGGCGCCCTGGCTCCACCCTGCCCCAGCCCCGCGGTGCATCCGTGCATTCGGGCCGGTCCTGAGGCAAGCCGGTGCCCACCGTGGAGCGCGGCTGGGGAAGGAGAGGGGGCCATCCCTGCGGTCGCTTCCCCCCTGACCTGGGGAGCAGGAACCCCGTCCCTCCCACGGCTGAGCACACAGGCCTTGGGCGTCTGCTCAGGGTGGGAGCGCCTCCGGCCGCCGCCCTGGGACTCCAGGCTGGCGGCGTGCAGCACCTGATCCTGGGACCGCTGGGCTGGGCGGGGGTCACGGAGTTCCTCCGTGGGCGCTCTGGAGGGTGGGGTCTCGGGTGGCAAGTCTTTGACTCCCCCCGCCCCTGGACCCCGGGCGCCCGGCGGGGGCGGGGGCGGGGGGCGGGGGGCTGACGCAGGGCTCAGCCATGCGCCTGGCAGGGAGGCCGCGCTGCTCCCTCGAGAGATAAGACAGACTCAAGAATGTCTGGGGGAGCGGGCGGGGCGTGGGGCCGCAGCCCGGGAGGAGTCTCCAGAGCCTGGCCGCGAGGCTGGGGTCTCTGGGGTGCTGGGAGGGGAGGGTGTCCTGGGTGCCGGTGCAGGGGGCCTGGTGGGAGGTGAGGGACCTGGGTCCGGCAGGGCACAGAGCCCAAGGGCACCCGTGAGGTAGCTAAGGCAAGAGGAAAGCTGTGGGTTTCTGTGAGTGGCTGTGTCCTTCCCGAGTTCACAGGGGAGGCGTCCTTGTTCTGGTCCCCAAGTCCTCAGTCATGCTTCTGTTCAGTGGGCAAAAGCTTCTGGGCTGGGCGGCTGGGGAGCGGCCCTGCAGGAGTGACCTGGTCCCCCTCCTCGGCCCCCTGCCCGTGTGCTGCTCCTGCCCTGGAGGGCGGGACAGGCCTGGGGGCTAAGGCGCTTTGCACCTTGGGTGGGAGGCTGGGACAGGGTGGCCCCTCGAGGCTGGTACAGCTGGGACCCCGTGACTGCCGGCTGCTAATCCTCTGGACAGAGGCGTTGGCAGCCTCGATCCGGGCACAGGGCCTTAGAGTGGGGACCCGCAGGCAGGATGCACTGGCTCCCGGCAGGTAACTGGGCCTTCTGTCGCCTGGTGGGCTGGGGCTTGGCTTTCCAGAGCTGGTCAGGGACACACACGGATCTGGCGAAGACCTTAGAGGTTCTGCCGCAGCCTGGGCCCTGGGAGCTATGCGACCTCTCTGGGCCCTTCTTCCTCGCCTACAAGACAGGCGCAGGTGGCACAGACCTGGCGGTGCGCTTTCCTGTTTTCCCGCCTCGGGCCTTCACAGCAGGCTGCATCTCCAGCTCATTTTAGTTTTGATTTTGGGACAGTCTGTCTCGCGAAGTAGCTAAGCTGAAACTCGCCGCCCTCCTGCCGCCGCCTCTGGCAGGGCGCAGTCCCAGGCCATCATCCCGAGCCCCGTCCCTTCCCAGGTCTGGGAAGGAGGAGTATTTTAGAGTACAGGTGGCTCAGCCAGGAAGGGCATGGGTGCAGGCCTCTGATTCAGGGTACGTGTGCGAGGCCGACGGGGCAGCCCAAGAAAGCCAGCCGGGGTGGAGGCAGCCTTGGGTACCGTGGGAATGGGCACCCATGGGAGCTGAGGGCTCCCCCACCCTCTTGGTGCTCCAGGGCTGGAGGGGAGGCTGGGGCTGACCGCGTCGGTGATGGGCTGGTGCTCACTTCCTCCCCTGGCCCTTAGGTCCCTTTGAGGATAGGCTGTCGAGCTGGACCAGAGTGGGGTTCTGATGTGCTTGTTAAAGCTGTCACACAAAGGCCAACTTAGGGCCCCCTAAAGTGGGAGCGGGGCTGGGCTCCCGCAGTCCCAGGAACACCAGGATCCTGGTTTGGGACCCCCTTCGCCACTTTAGGGTGGTGTGGCCCCTTTCCTGGGACCCAAGTCTGAGCCCCCACAGGGACTTGGGCAAGCTGGCACTGGCCTTTTCTTCCTCCCAGCAGGGCAGGGGCACCGGCTAGGGACGGTGCCTCTGCCACCCCTCCTGCGGCTTGGGATGGGGTCCCAGCAGGCAGCAGTGGTTCTGGGATGAGTCAGGTGCAGGGTGGCAGTGTCTCTGGAACACAGCCCAAGAGTGGGGGTGACGGGTGGGGCAGGTGGCGTGGAGGCCAGATGAGGTCCTTTCCGGGGCTACCCAGAGCCTACTCACCCCAGGAGTCCCAGCCTGCAATCGATGGGCTGACCTTCCGCCAGGTTCAGTGCCAGGTGGGAGGGAAGGGACAGCGGGGGTCTGACTCATCCTCTTGCCCCATTCCGGGGAGGGGGTGGGTGGGTGGCAGAGAGCCAGGGGTTGGGGGTGCAAGGGCATCTGGACACAAAGTAAAATGGAGGAGGACGCCCAGGCCCCCTTGCTGACCCCCAAGGGGTGACAGCCCTGGGGGCCCTGGCACCAGCGGGTGCCCGCCCCACAAGGCTCTGATTGGTGCTCTGTGGACTTTGCCCTCTTGATAGGGCCCGAGCTGAAATCATTAACCGAATGATTAACCAGGCGCCAAACTGCCCGCCGCCACCTCCACATCTCACCTTCTCCTCCGGCTGCTCAAGCCTCTAGGCCTCAGTTCCCCCCAGCCTGAGGTGTCGGGGAGTGTCACCAGCCCACTGTTGCTGGGGGGTGTAGGCGCCTGGGCAGTGGGGGGCAGCAGGGTGCCTGGTCCTCTCCTGCTCCTTGGACACCTCGAGCTCTATGTCCTAGCCTGTGAAACAGGAACGGCCGTAGGACTGCTGGGGGTGGGTGGGAGAGTGCCAGCCTCTCCCTAGGCACAGCCAGCCCCGCGGGCCCGGGGCAGCAGCCGCGAGCCCGTTGCTGAGGGTTGGCCTCTGCGGCTCGTGGGAGTCCCGGCCTGAGCGGCAGCTATGCGCTCCAGGAAGGCCCCGTGACCTCTCAGGTTCCTCGTCCCCAGGCAGAGCTCTGTGGAGTGTCTTCTACGGGGCCTGCACCATGACAGGCATGGCCGGGCCAGGCACGGGTCCCAGGCTGCGCACCTGGACCTGGCCCACCTCAGAGCTGCAGAAATGGGTCTCCTGGGACAGGCACAGGACAGGACTGCCCTTGTCTCCTGGGGTGCAACCAGAGGGAAGGTGGTGCCCCTCCTTTCCATGCGGGGACTGAGGTGGAGAGGGCGTGCCAGGCCCACTGGAGTAGCTGCTGCCAAGCAGGTGGGGTCAAGGGTGGCAGTGGGGCACCATCTGGGGGAGGCAGGCACACCAAGGGTCCTAACCCGCTACTGATGGCCATGCCAGTGGCCCTCTAGGCCCCACCAGTCAAGACTGGGTGGGCAGTGGCTTTGTCAGACCCAGCGCCCATGGTAGGAGGGAGGAGGGCTAGCCAGCAGGGTGGGCTAGCCAGCTCCAGAGCCCTCCCTGGTGTGGAGGACGCCCATGCCACCGCCCCCCCACCCCCGGGGTCCTGCCTGCCGTGGGGCCTGGGGGTAGTAGCCTGGAGGCGGGGCTGCCTTTGGGGGCACCAGCCATTCAGATGCATTCCAGCTGGAGCTGGTGAGCAGGGGGTAAGGAGGGGCAGAGGGTCTTCTGTTGGGGCGGCCCGGCCCTGGCCTACCTGTGATGTAGCGGCCCTGGAAGGGAGGGTCAGGACACACTTGGCCAGTCTCTGTGTGTGCGTGTTCCTGTCGCAAGCCCGTGACAGGGCGCCAGAAGTGCCCGCATGAGGCCGGAGTCTCTAAGGAGACCCTCTCCTTCCTGACTCTGCCCACTGGCAGGCCAGCCCCACGCCACAGCTTATCCGACTCAGCTCTCTGCTCGGGCCCCAAGATACCACCTGCCCCTGGTGAGCCCTCACGTTGGGGGCGCGCCACTGTGTTCACGTGGGCATCCAGGCCGGCCTGTGTGGCTTGCCCCATTCCTGTAGACCAGGCTGGTGGCAGGGGCTGTGATCCAGAGGCCGAGGCCACAGGCCTGTCCGTTCCCTGGGGCCTGGCTTGGGAGCCTGGGGGGGGGGGGGGGCTGAGCTCTGTTTGTGTTGACCTGGAGACAAGCTGGCTGGACAGGCTGGAGGTTCCAGGTGCCCAGGGAGAGGGTCCCTGGAGGCAAGCCGTGGGCCCTTTTGTTCCGGTGAGAGGTGGGGAGGGGCCCCGGACAGCTGCGGCTCTGATCTAAGGACGTGGTGGGACAGGAGGCCTGAGCTCGTGAGCATGGGGCGCGGAAGGTGGAGGGGCCCACCCCACAGAGCACCAGCCCGTGGCACGGAGCGGGCAAGGGCGCTGGTTGTAAGCTAAGGCTGGAGTCAGTTCTACAAAGCTGTTGGAGATCATGTTAATGAAGGCTGGAAGTCCTGGTCAGTGGCTGTGAGAGCCTTGGCACCTTGCCCCTGTGTGTCCACTGGCGCATGTGGTGGCTCGGGGCGCACTGGGTGTCTCGGCCAGTCCTGGTGTCCTCCAGGAGTGGGTGGAAGGCAGGGCGGCCGGCACGGAGTCTCTGTAGCGGCTGGAGGGCTGGACAGCACCTCGCTCTGCACTGCTGGCCACGCCTCCAAGGGACTTCTGGGGCGACAAGGCCAGAGGCTTCCTGGGCAAGGGGCAGGGAGGCCGAGGTGAGGGGCGGGATGGAGGTCAGAGCAGACAGGCGGCCTCGGGGTCACCGGCTTGAGGTCACAGCTACCCCACACATGCTGATGGGCAGAGGTGGAAGCTGAGGCTTGGCGAGGCCAGGGCGGCTGCCAGGGCTGCTGGGCTGAGCAGTGCCCTCCACGCTGGAAACCAGGTGTCTGAGGGATGCCAAGGCACCGTACCCACTGCTGCTTTGGATGCCTGCAGTGGACAGCCATGGGCCCTGGGCCCTGCTCAGACCACCCTGGCGTGGCTGGCATCCTCAGACCCTGGCCCACCCTGCCCATGGCCACGTGGCCGACGGGATTTCCGCCATGTTTGGGACATGAATTGACAAGTGCCCCATTGACGGGCGGGGGAGGGAGGGCCGGGCACAAGCCTCCCACTGTGCCGGGTCCCCACCCTCCCCACTCCCCGGGGACAATGGCCGAGACTCAGCCAGCCGCCACAGCTGGTGGGGGGCATGAGGAGGGGCAGAAGGGAGGGTCCAGGGTAGAGGGGCCACCTGGGTCCCTCCTGCCCTTGTCCTGCACCTGGACTCCTCTCCTGCCCAGCTAGGTGGTCTTGAGGGCAGGGAGAAGGCGGCTATTGCACAGCCCAAATGTCTGCCCAAGCAGGCCAGGTCTGTGTCCTGTCCCACGCAGGTAATAAAGGGCCTAATTAACGACCAGTGTCCAGCAGGACGGGCCCGAGCACCCCGCCAGCCTGGCCCTCCCTCCCTGTCCGCTCTAGGTTTATCCTAAGAACTGGGAGATGTTGCAGGATTTGACAAGCAGGGGGACAGATGCCGACCGGTGACCTCACAGTGCCTCTTTCTGCTGTGGGCCTCAGGCCGGTGGCGGTCGCAGGCTCAGCCCACTCCCCCTGCGTCCCACGGAGCCATAGCCGACCCTTCTCCCTGCCTGGCAGTTTCCCTTGGGAGACCCCTCGAGAGCATGCCCAGGGCCTCTGCCCCTCCTGGGATCCTGGGGATTCTGCCCAGCCGTACAATTCCCCATGCTCTGCCGAGCCCCCTGTGCTGTGACGAATCTCCCTGCAACTCGCTGGACCCTGTGGGCTGGGCAGTGTGGGGGGACCAGGCGGCCAGAAGGGCTCCTGAAGGCGGGGGTCGGTGCTCCTCCTTCACACGCCCCACCCTACCCCTCCGCACGTCCGCCTCCCTGGGCCGTCCCTGGCACCGGAGGGTCCCTCCTCCCCCAGCCACATCTGGTTCTTGTTAGGGTCTCCCAGGATGCCTCTCCTGCAGGCCCCCCATCCCGGGGGAGGTGGGCAGGAGGATTAGGAGCGATGGGGAGCTTCCCAGCAGGCAGGCGGAGGTGCGGAGGGCCTGGGCCATCATAAATAGCAGCACAGTGACCCCACAGTGCCTCCTTCACCTTGGGCTCCAAGTTCAGTCTCCAAACTGGGGATGTCCCTCCCGTTCCCCCTGTGCCTGGCTCTGTACCTGCTCTCTGTGTGGCCCTGGGTGGGGCGCACCCCTCTGAGCAGAGGACCTAGAGCGCCCCTGCATAAAGTGACCAGGCGGGGAAAGGCCAGACGCCCACGGGGAGGGGGTGAGCCTCAGGCTTTGTCCGTGTGGCCCCTACGCCGTCGCTGCCACTGATGCTGTGACCGTCACGGGCTTGGTCTGAGACGTACGCTGGACACTCAGCATGACCCGCTTCACTGGCCACCCCATTCCCACTGTGGCCCGTGGGACTCAGGGACAACGGCCCAGGCAGAGCGTCAGAATTCTCAGCCCTTGTGACGAGGGATGGCTCAGCTCAGGGAGGGCAGGGCGCACAGTCGGCATATTCCATCAGTGTCTCTGGGGTCAGCTCAGAGAGGGGAGGGCACAGAATAGGCACGCCATTGGTGGTCCCTGGGGCTCCAGGAAAGGGCAGGGCTGGGACCTGGGCATGCAGAGGGGCCGGGTTGTGCTTGGGGGTGTCCTTTTCGCTAGCTGGGTGAGCGGGCGGGGGTCGGCGGGAAGGCCGGGCTCATCACGGGCAGCGCGTGATCCCAAGAGGGCTTAGCTGCTCATTAATCACCTAAGCGGGGCTCAGCATTCCTGAGATGCTGGTGGCGGGCTGGGAGGGGCCTGGGCGAGGGGCTACAGGGACCCCAGGGCTCGGAAGCTACGGAAGGACGGTGTTTCCCCTGCTGAGCACCTACTGTGTGCCAGACACCCCACGTGCCTGTCTGCGTGGACTTAAGCACTGCCCCAAGAGGTGTGGGCTGTTCACACCCCCACTCTGTTGATGGGGAGACTGAGGCCTGCGCAAGGTCGCACACTTGTGCCCTTTCCAGGGTCTCCCCAGCAGAAGCCTCGGTGGGGCCGGCCGGCCCGCCCAGATCCGCGGTGTGGGTGGGGCAGTCCTCCATTATCGGGGCTGACGTACCACCCACGTCACCCCCCTTATCACCCTGCCCTGCTCCCCCCACAAGGTGACCCTGGCAGAGGAAAGGCCAGCACCACCCCTCCTCCCTCAGGGTGCCCAGCACCCAGGCTGCCTTTCCTGCGAGGCCCTCCCCTTCATGAGCCTTGGCCAGAGGGGAAGGCCAGGCAGGGTGCACCTCCATCAGCCCCAGGTGGGCCGGCCCCCGTGCAGGGCCATGGACCTGCCCTCGGAGGGGGGTCCGCTGAGCACACCTGCCCTCAGTCCTCAGAAGCTGGGGCACGGGAGGCTGTCCTGGTCACGGGGCTCCCACGATGTGTGGTCCCACCTTGCCAGGCCTCGTGGAGGTCAAGGCTGGGCAGTCCTGGTTGGCCCCGGCCTTCGAGGCAGTGGGCCCTGGGCTCCATGAAGCATGCCCTCAGAGTCCCATGAACGGGGCTGGGGCCTTGTGTCCGGGGTGGGGGCAGGGCCTGCTCTTGTCACACAGGTGGCAGGGCACAGGGGCGGGGGACAGCTGCCATCCTGCCCCGGATTCCCCAACATGGCCGGCCTCCAGTGTCCATGAGGACTGAAGGTGGCCTGTGGGCTGGGGATGAGGAGGAGGAGTGGGGCGAAGGGGTGGAGGCCCCCCGGGGTGGAGGGCTGGGTCCCCAGGAGCAGATGCCCCAGCCTAGCTCCCCTGCCCACAGGCCACGACATCAACGGTGCCCTGGAGCCATCCAACATTGACACAAGCATCCTGGAGGAATACATCGGCAAGGAGGACTCTGCCGACCTGTGAGTGCCTGCCCGCCCCCCTGGGCCCCGTCTCCATGGGCCCCATCACCCGTGGGCCCCGTCCCCGTGCGCCCGTCCCCGTGGCCCCGTCACCGGCCGGGCGGGGACCCACTGAGCCACCCCCTGCTCTGCAGCTGCTTCCCTGACATCTCTGCTCCGGCCAGCGCCGCCTCCTTCGCCCACGGGCCGCCCGCGGTCCCAGGACCCTCCCCAGGGCGCCATGGTCCCCTCCCAGCCCCAGGCTTCGGTGCCCCGCTCAACTGCAACAGCAGCCACGGCCTGGGTGCCACCCCCAAGCCCTTTGGGGGGGGCTCCGGGCCCCCCATCAAGGCGGAGCCCAAGGCGCCCTACGCCCCCGGGTGAGTGAGGGAGGCCGGAGGGCATGAGGGCTGGTGGCCCGGGTGGGTGGGGCCTAGGGGAGGTGTGGATGCCACTGGGCGATAGCTAGGAGGCTGGCACCCTGGCATGTGCACGTGTACACGGGGGCCCACATCTCCCACTCCCCCCCTCCCCCGTGCAAGGTCGTCTGGCTGATATTCACAGGAGCCCCGACCTGCTGGGGGCTCAGAAGCTGTCCTTCGGTGGCCCGGGCAAGCTGGCCTGAGGAGCCACCGCCGCCTCCGCGAGCTCTCCCATTTCACTGAGAAGCCCCGTCACTCTGAGCGCCCCTGCTGCTCTGAGGAGCGCCCTCCTTTTTGAGATGTCCCTCTAATTACCTGGCCCAGGGCTCAGCCTGGGGCCTGGCTCTGACTGAGATTCCTATGAGCTAAGCCCGGCAAACCCCAGCTCATCCCGGGCACCTGCCTGTGGGGAGAGGCAGGAACCCCATGTCTGCCTAGCCTGCTAGGAGCTTTCAGAAGCTTCTGGGCCATGCCTGGGCTGGAGGGGGCTTGCAGTCCAGGGCCACACAGGACGCTGCCTGCAAGCCAGACTTGGGCTCTGTGTGGGCCTCACTGTGCCCTGGCGCCCGGCCTGGGTGACCCGAGACCTCTGCCCGTGAGCGTCCAGTGGCCCCCGTGGGGGTCACAGAGCTGGAGTGCCAGGCAGACGTGGACACCGATACGCGGTCCACAGGGACCACAGCACTGGCTTTTGGGCAGCTATGAGAGCTGGGCTCGGGGGTGTGGGGCAGACCACGCCGGGGAGGCCCCAGCTGCTGGAGGCGAGTCGCCGTCCCTGGGCCACGACACTGAGGGTGGGGGACCCTGTCTGCACATCTGCCATGCCTGCCGGGCCTGTGGTGGGGGCCGCTCTCGGGGTGCCGAGGGGTCCCAGCTGAGGGAAGGCAGTCTGGGGGCTCCGTCCAGAGCACACAGGGACTCGTGAGGAGGACGCAGAGGTGAGCCTGCTGCCAAGGACTCACAGGCGGGCAGGGACCGGGCCCCATCGGCACAGCTCAGGGCCAAGGCCGGGGTCCCCTAAACTTAACAGAGAGAGCTCAGCAGCCAGGACCACGGAGAAATGACAGGAGATCATAGAACAGAGGCCGTTCCTGGGGAGGGACCTGTGGTCCGGAGCTGGCGAACCCCAGGTCCGGCCGCTGGCCGCTGTGGTGGGGTGTGCAGACTGGAGCCCTGGGGCCTGAGGCTGCAGGTGCGAGGTTGGGGGGGGGACCCCACCGTGCCGCCGTCACCAAGCCTTGCTGCAGGGGGCCCTCTCCTCTCCTTGAGTTCTTTCTTCCTACCTTCATTTCTTTATGCTATTGTGCTACTAGATTCAGCCCAGGGCCTTTGCAATAGCTACATCCCCAGCCCTTCTCTATTTTTTATTTTGGAGCCAGGATCTTGAAAAGTCTCCCAGTTGCTCAGACCGGGCTTGACCTGGCACCCACCTGCCTCAGCCTTCTGTGCTGCAGCCCACGTGACCGGCCTCAGAGGCCACGTTCTTGACTCAGCCCCGTAGACGTACACCTGAGGTCTCGCAGGTGCCGCCGCTTGTCTGGGGCAGAGTAGGGCCTCTGGAGTGGGCGCAGGCCAGGCAGGGGGCCCAGGGACCCCTGGCGCTTCTACCTCTGATGTGGGAGGAGCTGGAGATGGCCAGACCAGACCCCTGCGCCCACAGGCCCCTTTCACACAGGACGTACTGACCTCTGGGGCTTGAGTTTGTTCTTCCCCCTGAACCAGGAAAACAGTGAGCCAGGCGCTGCACCCAGCCCACACCTGCCTCTGGGAGGGCGGCCCGGGCCAGGCAGAGCCCGGCCAGGCCCAGCCCTGGTCCAGGGGCTGCAGGAGGGGCTGAGCAGGGCTGGCCAGTACCCTCCATCCCTGAGTACTGGCCCACGGGGCCATTAGGCCGGTCCGGGACTCTGGAGGCCTTCACCCACAGTGCAACCCTAGGGCTTGCTGGGCATTCCAAGGTGGGGGTACACAGGGTAGGTAGCAGGGGCTGCAGTGCCCCTGCCGGGGCGGAGGGCCCGGGGCATGGTGGCTGGCCTGACAGCCCCTTCCGCCACCTGCAGCACGCTGCCTGACTCGCCCCCTGACTCGGGCTCTGAGGCTTACTCCCCCCAGCAGGTGAATGGTGAGTCGAGCGGCCGCCCCTCGGGTCTGGGCCAGTGGTTGGGGCGGCCTTATCACTGGAGGAAGGGAGGAGGAGGAGGGAGGGAAGGAGGGAGGGGGCCAGCGCTGCCCAGCGGGTGAGATTATCGCTGCTCAAATACTCCCTGGGCTGCCATTGTTTCCCCATGGGCGGGTGGGGAGCCCGCCCGCCTCTGAGCAAGTGTCCCCACCGGGGATGCCACCTGCGCCATCATGGATGCGCCCTTCGGCGGTAAGTGGGTGGCCGGGCCCAGCGGCCATGCCCCTGGCCCACCTCGCCTTCCCGTGCTGGGCGCAGCAGCCCCCAGGTGGCTGGGAGCAGAATGACTGGGCGGCCTGGAGAGGGTTAGGAGTTCTGTTTATCTTACCCAAACATCCGTGGAATGCCTTCCCGGGACAAAGGGAGCGGAGGCCTCCCCCCACCCCAGCCTGGGACAGCCCCTGCAGAGGGGCTGCAGGGCAAGAGTGGGCTTGCGGGGTCCCCGAGGCTCCTCTCTGAGGCCAGGGAGGGATCAGGCCTCAGGAGTCCCTTGAGGTTGGGGAGCTCAGGGCGCTGGGCCTGGCCTTTCCCTGGGGCACCTCCACCCAGCCCCTAGGAGACCCCGCCTGGAAAATGGAGCCCCAGAACCAAACCAGAGTGTGGTGGCCTCTGACGGGCCTTCCCTGCCCTCCTCCACCGGCAGACCCCCACCTCCTGCGCACGATCACTCCCGAGACCCTCTGCCACGTGGGCCTGCCCTCTCGCCTGGAGCCCCCACCCCCGCCTGCACCCCCACTTCCGGGACCCCCGCCGCCCCCACCACACTACCCAGTCCTGCCGCGGGACCTGTACCTGAAGGCTGAGCCCCCCCTGCCCCCCTATTCATCCATGGGGCAGGGACTGCTGGCCAGCGACCTCCACCACACCCAGCAGTCCCACGTGCTGCACCAGCTGCTGCAGCAGCACGGAGCTGAGTAAGGGGTTGCCAGGGGCAGCGGGAGGATGGGGGGGGGGGGTGTGGGGCGCCCAAGATGGGCAGAGGCTCTGTGGGAGGCTGTACCCCAGTGCCCAGTGGTGCCCTCGGCATGCCCTTATTTGTAAGTGGGTAACCTGGGGCTCTGAGGGGAGAAGGGACTTGCCAGGCCACAGAGCTAGTTAAGGGCACCAGACCGCAGCCTCCCTCGGGGGCCCCGGGGGCCCCGGCAGCCCAGCCGTCCCAGCTCCTCTCTCTCCCGCTGGCTGAAGTGCCACTACAGATTTCCTTTAAGAACGACACCCCAAAGCTGCAGGCCTGTCACCCCAGCACTCTGGCAGGCTGCGGCAGGAGGTTCGCAAGTTCCTCGGCCACTTGAGTGACTTAGGGAGACCTTGTCCGGAAAGGTAGCTCAGAGCGAGGGCCCTGGACTCCGTCCTTGGCCCTGAGAAAAAGAGAGGAAGGTGCCCCTGTGGCTGTCAAGACTTTTTATTTGTAAACTGGAAAGAGGGGTGCTGTGCAGGCCCCTAAGCCCATCCCTGGCCTTGGTGGCTCAGACCCGGAGGCTGTCACCCGGGGGTCCCCGCTGCGCAGGGACACCCTGAGGAAGGGCTGTGTAGATCGCCTTGGAGAGCAGCAGGGCGCTGGGTGGGCCGGTCAGCGCTGCGTGGGTGGGGACGCACAGACCAGCCCAGGCGCCCCGCTCGGGAGCAGGAGGAATGACACCAGCCGAGGGCAGCACCAGGCACAGGGGACCTGCTGGGATGGCAGAGAGGAGGGCTCTCTGCAGGAGGCATTCTGGGGCTGGGAGGGGGTGGGTGCCACCTGGAGGGACAGCCTGTCCCCATGGCACATGCATCTGTCCCCCAGGCTCCCCACGCACCCCACCAAGAAGAGGAAGCACTCCGAGTCCCCCCCCAACACGCTCAACACCCAGATGCTGAATGGGATCATAAAGCAGGAGCCCGGCACGGGGGCAGCCCTGCCCCCGCACCCCGGGCGGGCCCCGTCCCCACCCTGGCCTCCGCAGGGCCCGCTGTCCCCAGGCCCCGGCTCTCTGGCCCTCAGCATTGCCCGGGTTCAGACGCCTCCTTGGCACCCGCCTGGGGCACCCTCGCCAGGTAGGAGACAGGGTGCCCCTTCCTCGGTGGGGAGCAGGGCCGGAGCCCAGGCCCACACGGTGCCCCCGTCCCCCTCCAGGTGTCCTGCAGGACAGTGACAGCCTCAGCGGCTCCTACCTGGACCCCAACTACCAGTCCATCAAGTGGCAGCCACACCAGCAGAATAAGTGGGCGACGCTGTACGACGCCAATTACAAGGAGCTGTGAGTGGCCTGTGCCCCTGGGCCCGCCCTGTGTTGGCCTGGGGCCACCGGGGTCCTCGGCAGGGCCTGGGAGGGCCTGTTTCAGGGCTCCCGTGGAGGCAGGGTCTGCCCTGGAGGGCAGTGGGTGACTCAAGGAGCCTCTGAGGCTCCTCCCCGCCAGCATTCCAGGAAGGTAGCCGGAAGCCGAGTGCAGCTGGCCCTCCCTGCCAGGAAAGAGGCCGGGCAAGGCCGGCTCACACGCCACCAGGGCATTCCTGGCCCCCCCTCAGCACCCACATGGATTCAGGGTCCCGGCCCTGAGCCAGACTCTGCTGGGGACCACTCCCCTGTTCCACGAGGCTGGGGTGCACTCCGGACAGTGCCAGGTTGGGAGGGGTGGCCAGGCTTAGCCTTCCGGAGAGAGCCGTGGAGTGGGGCATCCCAGGCAATGAGGTCCTCGGCCTGTAGTCTCCAGGGCAGCTGTAGTGGCTGAAGGGTCCCATGGGGTCTTCCAGGTGGGTGAGGCCAAGGGGGCCAGCCCCTGGACCTGGGGAGGAGCCCCCACCTCACCTCCGTCGGCCTTGGCCCCAGCCAGGAGGCTGGCAGTGGCGTCCCCAGCTTGGTCCAAACACAGCCCGAGTGCTTTGTGGGTAGGGCAGAGGGGGACACCAGGAAGACGAGGCGTTGGGCCAGCCCAAGGCCTCCTCCCCAGGAGGACGGGGTGCAGCAAGGGTCACGGCAGTGCCTGGGGCCCGGGTGAGGTGACCACGCCACCTGGGCATCCTTCAGAGAGCGCTTGGCACATTCTGCAACTCTGATGAGCAGGCTTTGGAGGGTCTGGAGGGGTCCCCAAGACTCCCCCTTTGTGCAGAGCTGAGAGTCAGAAGATGCTGGGAGACCAGGCCAGCCGGTGGGCGGTGGGCAAGGGCCGTGCCGCATCAGGGCTGGTGGTGCCTGGTTCCACCGTTTCCGTGGCGACCGTCTGTCAGGCCCCTGAGGCTCTGCAGACGCAGCCCCTCTGCCCCTCTCCCACGAGAGAGGGGGTGGCCGGGTGGTGAGGGGCCGCCCGGCCCCCTCCTCGGCTGGGCCGCCAAGGTCTTTCCTGGCAGCCCAGGAGGCCAGGCTGTGTGTGGATTGAGGCTGGCGGGACCCAGTTTCCCGCCCTGGAGTGGGGACGGCCCCGTGGGCGGCGGTGCAGGGCTCTGGGCACGGAGCGGGTGCGGCTCCGGAGGGGCCGCCTGTCCAGCGACGCCTGCCCCCAGGCCCATGCTCACCTACCGTGTGGATGCCGACAAGGGCTTCAACTTCTCCGTGGGCGACGACGCGTTTGTGTGTCAGAAGAAGAACCACTTCCAGGTGACGGTGTACATTGGCATGCTGGGCGAGCCCAAGTACGTGGGGACGCCGGACGGCCTCAAGCCCCTCGACTGCTTCTACCTGAAGCTGCACGGTGTGAAGGCAGGTTGGGGCTGGCAAGGGCCGAGGGTGGCAGCCAAGGCCGCCGCCGCGGCCGCCGGGCCTCCCCCTGACTGGCCTCGCCTCTGCTGCTTCCTTGCTGCCACTCCAAGCCCGCAGCCCCGCCCCACCTCCCGCCCCGTCTAGACACCTCGTGGCCCCTTCTGGCTGCCTCCCCGTGACCTTGCCCCCAGCCGGCACCCCTCAGGTCATGGGCCAGGGTCCCAGGGCCTTGGTGTGTGCTGGCCCTGGTGTGGGGACACCACCCCGTCTCGCCCCACCACTGTCCTGGGCCCCTCCCCACCCGGTGATCCCTGCTCCTGGCCTGGGTAGCCAAGGCGGCATCTACTCTGTCCTACGGGGACGCCAGCAGTTGTGACCTGCCCCTTCCTCCCAGGGGAGTCACCACCTCTAGGCTGAGCCCACAAGGGCCTTAGGGGTCCCATCCCGCCTAGAGCCACGCCCCAGCCAGCATCTCCCTCCTGGGGTCCAGCACTTCAGCCTATCCCTCTCCCCATGGGAGACCCCAAAGCTACTGTGACTTCAGAGGTCTGACCTCTCTGGGTGGCCATGGATTTGGAGCCGGGGCTTCCTAGAGGCTGCAGTGGTGGCCTGGTGTTGCGGCCTGGCATGGTGGTTGGCTCAGCCTGGAGTGGAGGGGTGGGTGAGGCAGGCTGGAGGCAGGCTGGAGGCTGGCGGTGGCCACTGGCCTGGCGGAGGTGGGGAGGGTGGGGGGGGCAGGTCGGGCAGCCCAGCAGGTGTCAGGTGGGCATCCTTGTATTCAGATTGGGGGTGGGGGTGATGCTGCGCTTGCACCCCCTGTGTACGGGAGCAGGCCGTGCTGCGTAGACAGCCTGGGTTTGGGGGAGACTGCTCTGAGGCCCCTGGCTGCTGGCAGGCCAGGCCTGGGTGGAGGTGGTGTGGGAGGGCAGGACTTGTGGCAGCCTTCCTGAGGTGCCCAGCCCTGTCCCCCCAGCTGGAGGCCCTGAACCAGTCCATCAACATTGAGCAGTCCCAGTCAGACCGGAGCAAGAGGCCCTTCAACCCTGTCACGTGAGTGGCTGCCCCTCGGACACCCCCAGCCAGAGGGGGCCCCACAAGGCTCACCAGCTGCCCTCTCCTGGCCTGGCTCTGGGTGGCTACCTCCCTGTACCCTGACAACCTGCCTTCTCCAGGGTCAACCTGCCCCCTGAGCAGGTCACCAAGGTGACCGTGGGGCGGCTGCACTTCAGCGAGACCACCGCCAACAACATGCGCAAGAAGGGCAAGCCCAACCCGGACCAGAGGTGAGCAGGCCGGACCCCAACCCAGGCCCTGCTCCCGGGGAGCAGGCCACAGCACAGCCCAGGCCCTGCTCCCAGGGAGCAGGCCGGACCCCAGCCCAGGCCCCTGCTTCTGAGGCATAAGGTCAGGAAGATATGCCACCTATGGGGCACAGACTGGCCCATCACAGACAAGGAAACTCCCAACTCAGAACCCTTGACTGCCTTAGGGACAGCAGCAGCTGTGGCGTCCCAGCAGAGTGCTGCCCCCTAGTGGCTCTGTAGGATGCCTGGTTAGTGCCACTTGGTGGGCCGAAGTGTGGCCCATCAGGTACGCAGGGACCCCTGGGTGGGATCCTGAGAACCCCTGTGTGTGCAGGTACTTCATGCTAGTGGTGGCCCTGCAGGCCCACGCACAGAACCAGAACTACACACTGGCCGCCCAGATTTCAGAGAGGATCATCGTGCGGGTGAGGCCCCTCTTGGCGGGAAGAGCACCGTGGGGGGAGAAGCAGCCCAGGACGGACTCTGGGCCCTGCGAGTCGGCCGTGGCTGGCCGGGGCCCGGCTCGCCCCCTCCTGGGCTGCGGTGCCTCCTTCACCTAAGGTGTGAGGGTGGGCAGCCCTAACGTCCCCTGGGGATGCTGCAAAATGTTGTCACATGGGCAGGATGGTTTCCATGGGGTGTGCGTGGGTGCACACGTGTGTGTGTGTGTGTGTGTGTGTAGCTCTAGGGTGATGTGAAGGGGCGACTTGGGGTCCCCCTTTCCCCGGGCCTTCAGGTCTGCTCCTCCCAGGACTGACGCCGCCCCAACTTGACCTAGGCTTCCAACCCAGGACAGTTCGAGAGCGACAGCGACGTGCTGTGGCAGAGGGCGCAGGTGCCCGACACCGTCTTCCACCACGGCCGCGTGGGCATTAACACCGACAGGCCGGACGAGGCGCTGGTGGTGCACGGCAACGTCAAGGTCATGGGCTCCCTCATGCACCCCTCAGACCTGCGCGCCAAGGAGCACGTGCAGGAGGTGGGCGGGGCCAAGGGCGAGGGGCGGGGCCCGCGGGGAGGGCGGGGCCGGCGGAGGTGGGCGGCCCATAGGGCAAGGCCGGGAACTTCCGGGCACAGCTGGGATTGGAGGAGCCTGGGCCGGGGGCGGGACGTCGCTGCCGGGCCAGGTGGGAGGGAAGGGCCCGGGCCGGGTTTGCGGTGTGGGTTGTGACTTCGGCGGGTCCCGCGGTGGGACTCCGGGCCTCTCGCTACCGTGGCCGGCGGCAGCGTCTGGCCAGCCTGCCGCCCCGGGTCCTGGCCCGCTCGGCGCGGGGCTCAGTGCGGCGCCCGCGCAGGTGGACACCACAGAGCAGCTGAGGAGGATCTCGCGCATGCGGCTGGTGCGCTACCGGTACAAGCCCGAGTTCGCCGCCAGCGCCGGGCTCGAGGCCGCCGCGCCTGAGACCGGTAAGACCCCGCCGGGCTCGGGAGCCTCAGGGCCTGGGCTTCGGCGCCTAGTCCCAGTTCCCAGGTTCTGCCACCCGAGGAGAGTGATTCCCCTCCGACACACTGGCCGTCCAGTGTGTGTGCAAGTAACTTCACCGGAACCTTGTCCCCACAAGTCCTGCCCTTTCGGCTCATGGGAGGACGCGCCCCCAGATCCCTGGAAAGCCACCCGACCCAAGCCTCCGGATCCTAGCCTGAGCCCCGCTTCTCGGATCTCTGTCCTCTTCGGAGGCCCTCATTTGCAGCACCTGGGGACCCCCACCCCACCCATAAGAACCGGCTCTGTGAACATCGTGGGGCCCCGGCTGTCGGGTTCCTCTCCAGGCCTTTCGGCTGGCCCGACACCGGTGCGCCTGCGCCCGCCCCACGCAGGTGTCATCGCCCAGGAGGTGCGGGACATCCTGCCCGAGGCAGTGAAGGACACCGGCGACCTGGTCTTCGCCAACGGAAAGACCATAGAGAACTTCCTGGTGGTGAACAAGGTGCGCAGCTGGGGCTGGAGGGGCCTGGGGCAGGGGCAGAAACAGCCTGGCATCCGGTGCCCCTTCCCAGGGGCCGGGTGGAGGCTGCGTGGCCAGATCTCTACTAAGGGTCACACGACCGTGAAGCAGGGTGACGAGCCCTTGCCACACGGTTAGCTCGAGACTTCAGTGTGTCCCCTCTAACCAGGTGGCCTTTCTGCCTTCTGTGGCATGGGGCTGGGCATGGGCGGGGCATGTGGCACGTTTCCCTTCCCCCGAGCTGAGCTGCGAACAGCTCATCCCAGATCCTGGTCACCATCGAGGGCAGGGCCCCAGGCTGGAGCCGACCGGGTACTGGAGGGCCTGCAACGGCAGGCGCCTCAGCTCGGGCACAGCAGAGGGTGCTGTGGGGCGCCAGGGCAGGGCGGCACCGAGGGCCTGCCGGGCTGCCACCCCGCGCTGAGCCGCCGTCTCGCAGGACCGCATCTTCATGGAGAACGTGGGCGCCGTGAAGGAGCTGTGCAAGCTCACGGACAACCTGGAGACGCGCATCGACGAGCTGGAGCGCTGGAGCCACAGGCTGGCCAAGCTGCGGCGCCTGGACAGCCTCAAGTCCACGGGCAGCACGGGCGCCTTCAGGTGGGGCTGTGCGAGGGAGGAGGGGGCAGGAGGGGCAGGCGAGGCCCGACCTGGCGCCACCTTGACCAGACCCTCTTGCTGCAGCCACACGGGGAGCCAATTCAGCCGGGCGGGCAGTGTCCCCCACAAGAAGAGGCCCCCCAAGGTGGCCAGCAAGGTGAGCTGAGCAGGGCTGGAGGGTCTGGGCTAGGGGCCTTCCCCGTCACCTCTCCCCCTGCTCCCAGGAACGGCGGCCCGGAGGTCTGGGAGGGCCACCGGCTGCCTAGCTCTGACCTCTTCCCTGGGCCCCCCGCCCCAGTCATCCTCAGTGGCCTCAGACCAGGCCTGCCTGAGCCAGCGCTTCCTACAGGGGACCATCATCGCATTGGCCGTGGTCATGGCCTTCAGGTGACTGTCTCCTGGCCTGGGGTGCCCGGTGGGGTCGGCTAGCGTGGGTCCGGGGGAGAGGAAGATGAGGCTTGGAGGGTCATGGGGCTGAGATCTTGGGAAAGGGCCTGCCTCCATTTGTCGTCCCAGGGCCAGGAGGCCGGTGGGTGGCATCCCCGGGGCCCTCACCCCCGAGGCCGAGGGCCACAGCTCCCCCTTGGGAAATGAGTGCTGGACAGTAGCTCCGGCACTAAAGGTGACCTTCTTCTGTGGCCCCAGCGTGGTGTCCATGTCCACACTGTACGTGCTGAGCCTGCGCACCGAGGAGGACCTGGTGGACGCTGATGGGTATGTTCCCGAGGCCAGGCGGTGGCCGCGCCCCTGGCAGCCCAGAGTCAGAGGAGCCTGCCTGTAACCCCGGTGCTCCAGGAGGCGGAGGCTGGGGGATCACAAGTTCGAGCCCTGCTCGGGCCACTTAGCAGCTGAGACCCTGTCTCAATATAACAGAAAAGGGCTGAAGATGTAGCCGAGCGAGGCCTGAGTTCAGTGCCCGGGGCCAGCCCTGGGCACTCAGCTGCTGGGGGGTGGGGGCCACTGGATGGCAGCAGCCGTGATGCCAGGGTCTCCCGCAGGCCTGCCCGGATCTTCTCCAGGTGTGCCATCTGAGGGCCGCATCAGAGCGGGGGTGCAGGGATGGCGGGGCTGGGCAGGATCTGGGCTTTGTGCCGCCACCACGCTGGCCCTGGCGGCTGCCGCTGACGGTGTCTTCTCTCTCTTCTCCCCGTGCCTGTCTCCCTCTCGGCCTTGGTTGCCACTTAGCTCTTTGGCCGTGTCCACTTCCTGTCTCCTGGCCCTGCTCCGATCCCACCACGCTGGGGGGAGCAAGGCCGTGTGCCCGTGGTACGTGTCTGACTCCGCGTCACCCCTCCGCTGCTCTGGCCCGTCGTCCTCTCCTCTTACTGCCCCTCCTGCTGTTCCAGGCCTCCCAGGCCACTGCATCCAGCGCCCCTGAGCTTAGCCCACCCTTCCCCAGCAGGTCCAGCCAAAGCTTCGACACCACCCAGCTCCGCCAGGCCCCTGTGACCACCGGGCTGCCAGGCGGGCTACCCTCGTCACTGCTGGGTGCGTGCCTGGGCTGGGTGGGGCAGGGCAACATACACCAGAAAAGCTCCTGATGCTCTCCAAAGCCCAGGGTACCCTTGGTCACCCAGCACGTCCCCACTGGGGCTCGCAGCTCCCCTGCTCCTCACACTGCCCCTGGCCTCCACAGTTACTGCCAGCCTGACCAGTGCGGCCCCACGTCCAGCCGTCCGCACCCTGGACCTGTGCTCCAGGCACCCCTGCCCTGTGGTCTGCTGTGCCTCACCCAGCCCCAGCCCTGCCGTGGGCCCTGGTCTTGGCCCACCTCCTCGCCCCAGCCCCAGCATCTCCACCAACCACTCAGGTACGTCCAGGGGCCAGGGCTTGGTCAGTGGGAGGGGCAGCAGGAAGCTGTCCAGGCGCAGACTCACTGGGGGAGGGGCTTGAGGAGCCCTGAAGGCAGCTGGAGAACCGGCAGTAAGCGTCCCTCTTCTCAGTCTGTCCCCGGTTCTGTCCCCAGGCCCCAGCCAGATGGCCCTGATGCCAGTCACTAACATCAGAGCCAAGTCCTGGGGCATCTCAGCCAACGGCATCGGCCACTCCAAGCACGCCAACAGTCTGCAGCCCATGGCCAGCCCTGCAGTTCCATTCCCTGGGGGCCACGGCAAGGCCAAGAGCAGCCCCAGCCATGCTCTCCGTGGCCGGGCCCCACGAGCGGCCCCCCAGCCCAGCTCAGGCCCTGACCAGCCCACGCTGACCCACGGCCAGCCAGGTACATGCTGCACCCTGCGCAGCCAGCTGGCTGCGCCCACTGGCCGGGGCCTCTTCCACACCATCGCGCGGTGCTGGACCCAGGATGCTCACTTGCTGAGCACAGACCTAGTGTCAGGCGTCAGGCCAGCAGCCTCATGAACATGGTCATCTTGAACCCTCCCTCTGCAAGAAAGCAGGTACCCCACTATCCAAACATGGGGATGGAGACCCTAGAGAGGGGGCTTGCTCAGGGTCCAGTGGAACTGCCTGAGTTGGTCTAGAACTTGGAATCCTCCTGCCTCAGCCTCCCAGAGTGCTGGAAGAAACAGGCCTATACCACTGAGCCAGGCTTGCACAGGTTTTCAGATAGGGTGTGTCTAGGTGACCAAGGGTGCCCTGGGCTTTGGAGGGCATCAGGAGCTTTTCTGGTGTCTGGTAGCTCTGTGCCGGTCTGGCTCCTGTCACTGTCACATGGTGGGTTCATGGCTTGAAATGAAACTGGCTTGCAGAGCCTGAGGTTCCAGTCACTGGGAAGCCCCAAGTGGCAGCGCTCACCAAGCTGCTGTCTGTGGGCGACGAGAGGAGACCCCGTTCCTAGAAAGCCACACACGAGCTCTGGCGACGACAAGGCTCTCACGGGAAGGCCGGCAACTCCGGGGCTGGGGCGGGCGGTCAGTGGGTTTCTTAGCCAGTGTTTCCCACTGGGACACAGTATTAGCGCCCACACTTAAGGGGGCAAAGGTTTGTTTTTGTTGGGGTGGGGTGGGGTGGGCAGAGTTTTGCTCTGTAGTCCAGGCTGGTCCTGAGCTCACTTGGTAGCTCAAGCTGGCTCTGTGAACTGAAGGCAGTCCTGCCTCGGCCTTGAGAGTGCTGGGATTACAGGTGTGAGCCACCATATCCAGTGTATGTGGTGCTGGGGAACGGAACCCAGGGCTTTGTACTTGCTGGGCAAGTGCTCTAACTGCTCAGCTATGTCCGTAGCCCAAAAGGTTTATTTTGACCCAGTGTGACAATGTCTCAGTCCACGCAGCCGGGGTGGGAATGGCAGAGGTGCGGGTGGGGGCCCGGCTGGAGAAGCTGCTCATCCCAACCTGACTAGGACACAGGCCGAGGAGAGGAGGGACAGTGGCGTGTGCCTCTAGGCCGCACCCCCAGTGCCCACCATTCCCCACTGACCCGCCTCTTCAGGGCACAGGAAATCAGTCTCAAGGCGCGTGACCAGTTAACCCTACAGCCCAATCACCTTTCAAATACGTGAAGCTTTGGGGGCATCCCAGATCCAAAGAGGAGGCTGACCAGGAAAGGTTCCCCGCATCACCCGTTCCAGCTGAACCTGGCCCCAGCCCTGCGTCCCACTGGGGTCCTCGGGCTGGGCCCCAGTAGGCTGAAGGTGGACCGGGCTCAGCTGGTGTTCAGGGCCAGGGGCTGCACCTCCCCCTGCCGGTCAGGGCCCGGAGGTGCGCTGAGACAGCCGCAGCCTCCCTGGCTCCTGGGCACACTTCGGCTTGCCCGCGGGTGGCACTGGTGCTGGTTGATTTCACGGTGGGCTCCCAGGGTGACGGTGGCCTCACTGGTGTGTAGTACCCCCTCTATGGCTTACTTTGGGCTGCCAGTGGCCGTTATGCGGAAGACTTGCTGGCCAATCACAGGCCCACAGGAACTGGGTGTGGCGTGACCCTGGCCTTTCCGGAAGCCTCATTCATACCACGGTGTGAGTGATCCACACCTGGCAACATCCCGTGTCCTGCGATCTCCATCCCCTTCCCAAGTTTCTCTTCCTGCAGACCGGGTGCCCTCGCTAACCTCCATTTGGGTGCTGGAGAATTCGATGCCCATCACCTCCCAACACTGTGCCCCCCAGGATGCCTGCAGGTGCACCTCCCCCCCCCCCACATCCTTCCGAGGGGGGCCCTAGGGGTGACAGTGTGCCCAGGCGGGCCTGAAATGCAGATCCTGCTCCTCCCAGAGGGCTGCCTCCCCACAGGCCAGGCCAGGGCCGCCCAGGATAGGGATAGAGGGGTGGGGGCAGGATAGGGAGGATGGTCTGGGCTGAAGTGTCGTCCCTGCTCCTCAGCCCTGGAAACATTACCTACCACATCCCCATCAGTGGCCGCACCCCGCTGCACCTGCGCCTGACCCTGCAGATGAAGTGAGTGTGGCATGGGAACCAGCCAGCCCTGCTCCGTTCCCACGCAGGGCCCCAGCCCCTGGGCCAGCTCTGAAACCCAGGGGTGGGAAGGCCCTCAGCTGTCCTCCCGGTTCTCAGGCTGGGCAGGCCCCGCGCCAGCGCAGGGTTGGGTGGAGGCAGGCTGGGAGGACTGGGCCCTGCCCAGCTGAGTGGCTCTCTCCCCAGCTCCTCCTCACCCGCGTCGGTGGTGCTGTGCAGCCTGACATCAGCGGCGGAGCCGTGTGAGGCGGGGGGCCTCCTGCAAAGCCCCTACCCGCACCAGGACACCCAGGTAGCCCCACCTTCCTTTCCTCGGGCGAAAAGTGGGAGGCGGGAGCCAAGGGCAGGCGTCCCTGAGGGCACCGTGGGCCTGCGCCCAGGAAATGCAAGGCTTTCCCGAGGACTAACTGAAGTGTAGGGTGGGGTGGGGGGAGAGAAGCGGGTAGGGGATCCTAGGGGGGTGGGTGGGTGGCCCTCCAGCTCTGGGAGATCCCTGCAGTCCAGATGGAGGGCCGCCTCCTGGTCTGGCACCCACTGCCTGTCCTCACACCTCACTGTGACCAACCCAGGGCTGATGGCCCTGTCTTCCCCTTGGCCCGAGGCCACAGGCAAGACCCACAGTGAGCTACAGGGAGTGGTGAGGGCTCTAGCGTTCCCATGCCTGTCTGTCCAGGAGGCTATTGGCAGGGCCTCCTCGCTCCTGGCATGGGACGGGGACAGAGAAGACACAGGCTGTGGCTCCCAAGAGCTCCTCTCCAGTAACAGATGTGCAGACCGTACCTGGAGTAGATGAGGGACAAGGCGAGACCCCGCCCTACAGAGCGGACAGCGTAATGCAACCGGGGCTCCAGCGGAACCCCAGGAAAGGCCTGGGCCAGGTCTCAGGCAGGATGCTGGCTGCCCACAGCTGTCCTTGGGCCACCCAGACTAGGGCTTCAGCCCAGCCCTATCACAGATGGCTCTGTGGTGAGGACAAGCTAACGGAAGCACAGGACCGAGAGGACTGAGCTGGGGGACCCAAAACGGAGCAGGGGATGGTGGTGGGGTTGAGTTCCCTGGCACAGGCTGCAAGGGTGGTGCCCTGGCCACCAAAGCAGAACCTGTCCCCCCCCACCCCCCCGGCCTCTCAGAGAGCGTGGTGAAGGAGCTGCTGGGGACAGCAGAGGCTGCCTGACTCTGTCCCTCCCTAGGGCATCTCACATCAGTGGCCGGTGACCATCCTGTCCTTCCGCGAGTTCACGTACCACTTCCGGGTGGCACTGCTGGTGAGAGTGGGTGCCCCATCCCCAACCTGCCAGTACTGTCCTGTCGGCATGGAGCACCCGCTTCGCTGCCCTGTGGCCCCTGAGCCCCTGCCCTTCCTCCCACTAGGGTCAGGCCACCTGCAACCCCGAGGCCCTCACCCAGCCGGCCACAGACTACTACTTCCACTTCTACCGCCTGTGCCACTGAGCGGCCCTGGCAGCCTGTCCAGGGGTCTAGGCCTCCTGGCTGTCCACACTGGATGCAAAGTGTCACACTGGAACTTGGCCAGCTCTCCTGAGACCAACAAAGTCCTCCCCGTGCTGGAGCTGATGTTCCCGCCGCTGCTGCCGCCCAGAAGCCAGAGGGGCAGACCTCCTGGGACTATCCAGCCAGCTTAGTTGTGGACCTTCTGTTGCTGAGACCTGGATTTCTAAGCTTTAAGCGTGACCCGGGTTTCCCCGACATCGTGGCCTGTCATGGGTTCCCCATCCAGAAGGCCAGCCCCAGATGGCTGCACAGTGTCTGACATAGGCCCCCACCCCTGTGCAGCACTGGGGCAGGGAGACCCTGTGACCATCACTCTGGGGACTGAGTAGGGTCCCTGCAGGCAGCGGGTTGGCGAGTAGGGTCCCTGCAGGCAGCGGGTTGGCCAGCAGGGTGCAGGGAACTTCCGCTGTTATTCATGAAGTGACAACTTAATGCACTTGGCTGGGAAGCCAGGGTGCACCTGCATGAACAGGGCCCTCCTGGGTCCCTCCCTAGAGCCACTTCCAACTGCCACAACTCTGGCCCCTTCCTCCTTGTGGGAAGGCACCTGTCTCCCCAGGCGGTGGCACCCTTGCTGGGCTTGGCGCTCCGTGCTGGTGTCCCCTGAGGGCAGCCCGGGAGTGGGTGGCTAAGGGAGAAGTCCTATTTCAAGTGCCAACTTCAGTGTTTCTTCGTGGTGCCAGAACTTGCTGAGACCATACGCAGGCTCCTAGAAGGGGTGTGCAGTCACATAATGTCTGCTGTGGTCTTGGAACTACTTCTGGAGGCCCTGTCCCTTCTGCCTGTCACCCTCAGCTCTTAGGGGTGGCCTTTCCGGGGAGAGTGGAGTTCTGGAGGCCTCTGCAGTGCAAGGGACTTCAAAGCACTTACCCTGGGACAGAGACACTGGGGACTCAGGCTCCATCTACGGCCCCTCCCTCAGCTTGACACTGGAACAGAAGAACAAGCCTGCAAGGCCTCCCTTGGGACCCCTCTGCTGGGCAGGAACTGCCCCAAAGTGCCTTACCTTGAGTCCAAGGCCTGCCTGGGCTCCACAGTGAGTTCAGGACCAGCCTGGGCTACAGAGTGAGACCCTGTCTCAAACAAAACAAGAAAACTGCTGAACCCCACCACCTTGTAGGTCCCTTTTGGTGGGGGTGCACATCCTAAGACTGCACCTCTGGGCCCCAGTGCCAAAGGGCCAGATGGCTGCTTCACCCCTCGCTAACTGTAACTGACCCTCCACCACTCCGGGGTCCCTCTGGCACGGGGGTGGGCCTCAGTGCAGGAGTGAAGGCCCAGCTCGACCCTGAGCTGCTTGAGGTGGTGAACACTGGACCAAAGTTGCCTTAAGCACAGGGGCCCCGGGGCAGGCGAGCAGGCCACCTGCTGCCTCCCCTGACCCTATCCCCACCCTGGAGCCAGAAGCTCCCTCCCCCTTGCCTTGAGCTGTACATAAGGCCTACCAGCACAGCCCCTGCCGCCTGGCCCCCACAGCACCTGTGCGCCCAGCCTCTTCCACGTAACCCCACCCCTCTCAGCCCCGACTCCTATTTATCACGCCCCGCTCTGACCGAGGGGTGGGCAGGGAAGTGCCAGGCCTGCCCGCTTCCCTGCCCCACACGTTCCCTTTCTCCTGAATATACGTATATAAATAAATGTATAAATACTGCTTTGTATCTAAGCCTGCCTTCCTGTCTCTTCTCGGGGCTGCTGGTGCGAGGGTGTCTCCTGTAGGCCCAGGGCAGGGCACTGCCTGCAAGCCTGGAACCTATGGAGCTCAAGGCCATTTCCTAATGGCCCACAATACCTGGACCCAATGCCAAAGGGCCAGATGGCTGCTTCATCCTCACCCACGGCCTCAGTGATCCTTCCCTGGCCACGCTGCCCCCAACCACCTGGCGGCCTAGGGACGTGGGGAACCTGGAAAGGGTACCCCCCCCCCCCCCCAGAGAAGGGTGGCTTCACTTGGAGTAAGGAACCAGCCCACGGCAGGATTGCTGGGATGAGTTCCCAGGGAAGTTCTAGAAAAGAGGAGAACAGGCCCAGACCCTTCATGTCCACCCAATGACGAAATCCCTGGTTAGAGCCTCCACCCTGCACGTAGGACACAGGCACCAGCAGGCTGAGGAAGAGGAAGGGTGGTGGGGAAGGCAGGGAGGCACCTGTACCCTATCACCCCACATAAGGATCTTAAGACAGGTGTAGACTGTCGCATCTGTCTTTATTCAGAGCAGCAGGTAGGACGTTTCTAACAATGGTAAAAAAAGAATTAATTTACAAAGGCAGGAGTCAGTGAAGCCGCTTGGTGGGGACCTGGAAGAGGAGAGGGGTATTAACACGAGGCCCGCCGCCCTTCTCCCCACCCCACACGCCTGTGCTCTGCAGCCAGGGCTCACAGCATGCTCCTCGCCCAGGATGGTCCCAGGGCCAGTTCCCACCACCTGCTTGTCAGGTTGTGTGCAGCAAGTTTTAAGTCCTGGAGTCACTGGTGTAGGACTTGTAAGAATGCAATGTAAAACCACAAGAGTCCTGCCCACACCTCTACCATACATGACCCACGCAAAAGGGCCCTCGCGTGGTGTAGACAATGCAGAGGCGATAAGCGGGTCACCTACGGTTCACATTCTCGTGGAGTGGTGGGAGAGGCAGTGGGCCCAGGTCCCTGCCCCACCTGCTGTGTGTGTTGGGGTCCTGCAGGGCAGAGCCAGGGGACTTGGGACAAGAGGCTCAGGTGTCACAGCCTGCCCCAGCACTTACCGAGGGAGCTCACACGTAGATGCCAACCCACAGGAGGAGGAAGAGGACGCCAAAGCCCATGAAGAGTGAGGCCACCAAGGAGATGAGGAGCTCTTTGTATATGTCCCGTGTGTACTTGGTTGAGGTGACCTCATAACTAGACAGGGCCGTCAAGGAGAAGTGGCAGAGGCTGTTAGAGCGCGTGTGGGCAGAAAGGCAGGGGCTGACACTGGCGTGGCCCAGCCAGGAAGGGAGGCCACAAGTTGATGCTGGTGCCCACACCACCCTTCTATAAACCTGAAGACCTGGGACCCAGTGGGGTCAGGTCATTGGCACCAGGTCATCCAGGGTACAGTAGCAGACCTCAGAACAGCCTTTGGCCCCCTCACTCGACCATACCCTTCCTCATGCCACTTGGCCACCAACCTCGGCCTCCTCTCCAGCCGGTCCTGACCGCTGTCCTGTGTCTGAGTTCATGTGAACTTGGAAAATAAGGCTGCACCCACCCGTGGACACCACCGGCCTTCTCCCATCCCCAAACCAATGTAAGCAGCTAGTGGGGAACAGGGACCGAGCATGGCCTTTGCCTCAATGTCCTCTGTGGCCAGCTCTGGCCCACCAGCGGCTCATGTAAAGGATACACAAAGAACCAGGCAGTGAAGAACATGCCGATGGCCAGTAGCACCACGGTCAGGTGGGGGAAGACGGCCGGGTTGACCGGGCTGGTGTATCTGCTCATGGCCTCGAGCTCCTGCAAAGTAGGAAAGTCAAGGAACAACGTCCAACCCTCCGGGGCAGCCTGGGCTGCTGTGGCTGCTCAAGGCCCGGTTCTGCCAGGGAAATGCGCACACCCCTCAGAATCGCCAGCACGGGAGTCACTGCGGGAACGACCATTACTGTTACACCGTGACAAGGAGGTGGAAGCTTCTCTAAGCAGGACTGCTGACGGCCAGAGGCTGCCACACAGACCGTAAGTGGAGAACGGCCTTTACTGTTTTCCGAGGCCAGGGACCACGGCTCGGCGGGGCCACGTCTCCAGATGCCTTCGGTCAGCGAGGTCCAGACCGGTTCTGGAACCCCGTTCTAACTCGGGACCAGCCCTACTTCTCACGCCCCTCTCCTCTGGAATCTACGGCTCCACCAGTGGAAGACATCCGCTAGAATTCTTACGCTCTGACTAACAGGGGCCGAGCAAAGAGGGGACACCAGCATGAATGTCCCGGTGCTGACATGAAGGCCGACACGTGGGGTTTGCGGCTGGGTGGAGCGGCTGCTCAGTAGGTGCCTGTGCCCCGCTACGGCGGCAGAGCCGGCTATGAGATAACGCCTGGGGAAGGGGGCCCTGCCCGTCACGTTCTGTTCCGCCGTTAACTTCCACTGTCACCCGACTGCCCATGTTTCTAAAATCCAGAACATAACAACTCCGGAGCAGTAAACGGGCCTCATTGTCCGAGGAGACAGTGGACTTCAATCCAGTAAACACTCACGCCCCCGCGGCCCCCCGGGGACACAGAGGACAATCGCCGCCATTGACTGGGCTGCCGGCGGCAGGCCGCGCGCCTCGGGCCGGGGACACGAGGATGCGCGGGCTCCGGCCCGTCGGGCGGCGCTCACTAGGGGGCGCCACCGGTGACAACGAGCCCCGGGACGCGGCCAGGGGGCTGCCAGGCGCTGTGGCGTTTGTCCGGGGCCTCGTGGGATAAGCACGGGTTCGAGGACGGGAGCGTGTTCGGGACAGAGACAACAGGTGACTGAAACACAAGCCCGGGGGCCGGCGGCGCACCCCGAGCCCCTCCCTCCTCGGAGCCCAGGGCGCCGAGTCCACGCCGGGGCTCGGGCTCCCGCCCCACCGGGCCCCGCCGCGGGCTCCGGGAGCGGCCCGCCCCCGGACCCCGGCGCCGAGGCCCCGCGGGAGAACGCGGCGCGGGCCGGCGCCCCGCGGCCTCACGGCCCGTCGGGAACCCCCTCGAACCCCTCACCATTTTGCCCCGTGCAAGGTAAGCCGCCGACTCGTCTCCGGAAGTACACGTCGGCGCGAGCAAGCGTCTTGCTCCGCCGGAAGATGAAATGTCTCCCGCGCGAGGGGTATTGTGGGATTTGTAGTCTGGTCTTCGCAACTGTCGCAGCGAGAGCGGGGCCTTCGGGGCCCCAGTGCGGCCCGGCACGGGATGAGGGGTGCACGGGCTGGAGCGCGGTCGGCGAGAGGTCGTGGCTCCCGGCAGGGCGGTGTGCTTTAAGAGCATCCGTTCGAGGGGGGCAGAGCTGCACTACATTTCCCGAGAGGCTGTGCGAAGCTGGCAGGTCACGCGACGCGAGCGCGGGCTTTGGAAGGCGGCAGCGGTAACGACCCGCGGCAGCGCGGAGGAGAAGAGCTTGGACCTTCTCGGCCACCCCGGATCCGGTGTCTCCCAGGGAGGCCTCGCGCTCCCGAGGCCAGGTGAGACCTGGGAGGCGCCTCCGAACGCGTGGGGCCCCCTTCACGCCGGCGGGGCGCGATGGCCACTTCCGCTGGGCGACGCGCCGGCCGCCGGCGGGACGCGGGCGCGCAACCCTGGCACGACCCGGAGCGTGGCCGCGGCCCCACGGGGCCGGAGTCCTGCGGGGTGGGCTTGGTTTCCACAGTGCCCTGTAAAGGGGCGCGCCGGCCGTCTGTGACCTGGGAACCGTGCCCGGAGGGACGTCTGCTGCCCACAGCGGAGCTAGGACGCGGGCACCGTGCGGGCCCGGGGGGACGGTGGCGGGAGGCAGGCGTGGCTGGCCAAAGATGACGCCGGGAACCCTGGGAAGGAAAAGTGGGCAGGTGGAAGGCCCGAGAGGACATTTCTTGAGTGTGGACATGTGCCATCGCGGGTGAGAAGGGCCTTGGAGATGTTCTCTTTCCTTCCCAGCACCCCTTCTCCTGTGGATTGAACCCAGGCCTTCGAGCTGAGCCACATCCCCGCTCTTTTTAAAAATCTGTTTAAAAAATTAATTGGTTTTGGGGTTGGAGGAATGCCTCAGTGGTTAAAGCAGTTGCCCAGCAAGTGCTAGGTCAAGCGCTAAGTACCCGAGTTCGATTCCCCAGCACCACATCAGCTGGCGTGGTGGCGCACGCCTGTCATCCCAGCATTCCGGAGGCTGAGGCAGGAGGATTGCCGTGACTCCAGGGCCAGCCTGGGCTCCATAGTGAGTTCAGTACCAGCCTGGGCTGCACAGCGAGACCCTGTCTCAAAAAAAAAAAATTAATTGTTTTAAAATTTTATTTTGGGCTCAAACTTACCATCCTCCTGTCTCAGGCGGAGTGCTGTGTTTACAGGTGCGTGTCACCATGCTCATCCTAAAAAGCCCTGCCCTCGCCCCCCACACCCCCTTTGAGAGCAGGGTCTGGCTCTGTAGCGAGAACTCACTATGGAGCCCAGGCTGACCTTGAGCTCAAGACAGTCCACCTGCCTCAGCCTCCCAAGTGCTGGGATTACAGGTTTACGCCGCCACATCCATCTTTATGTGGTGCTGTGGAGTCAAACTCAGGGCCTTGCACTCGCTAGGCAAGCGCTTTTAACCGCTGTATCATTCCTCCAGCCCACCTTGTTCTAATAGGTATCCACTTAGCATAATTAAAATACAACTGACAGAATACAAATACTGTTGCTTAGGATGCATTCTCTCTTTTTCAGCTTTTTTTAGTTTTAAAAAAATATTGTGTCTGTTTAAAGAAAATACTAAGTGAACGCAACATTCAGTGTTTAGTTGGAAGTGCTCACCGTCGTGACGGTAGTTTGGGAAATTCTACCCTGGTAAAGGTTTGATAGAGGCCCCGAGCCCAGGAGCGTGGCTGGCCAGGCAGCGGCTGTGCCAGACCCTGTCTCAGGACTTGGGTTGGGTGGGAGCCATGGACCTCACAATTAAGTCTTATGGTGAAGAAAAGTACAAAGGGTAAGATTTCTGTCTTAGTTTGTCGCTGTGACTTAATACCTGACATCCACGCTTGGGGGGGGGGGGGATTTGTTGTGGCTTATGGTTTCAGAGGGTCTCAGTCCATTCATGGGTGGGCGGCTGGAAAATGGTAGGATCACGCGGCAGGGCGATGCAGGGACAGGGCCAGAGCCAGAGAGAGGTCCAGTGGCAGAGATCCTCACAATATGGTGGTACTGAGAAACCGACTGGTAGGGCAGAACCGGCACACGCTCCTCCAGGTCAAGCCCAAGCCCTGCCTCCTCCAGCCAGGCCCCGCCTCCCAACCCTATACAGTAACCATAGGGGCATGAGGTTTTTGGGGGACGCTCCAGATCCAAACCACGACAACTTCAAACCCTCCGCAGTTCGACCGAAGTAGAAGCTCGTATGTGCCAAGGGGCCGCGAACAGGAGATCAGGGCACTGTGAGGTAGCCACATACCCAATCCGGGTACATGGCACTGGCCAGTTCTTCAAGGCTGCTTTGTCAGCCAGAGTTCTAGATACCCAGAGCAGATCAGACAGAAGGGGCATTGGCTTAGCTGGTGTCTGCCTGTTGTTCCTGAGGACTTGAGGCCATCGTGGCCCCTGACCTTCTCGCGCTGTGTCTTGCGCTGGCCATCGTGGCCTCTGTTCAGCTGTCCGCTGTGCCCTCGTCCCTGTGGTAGATGTGGCAGGTCGTGTGTGCACTCCCACTTCTCCCTGGTACTGGGCCTTAGCGCTGAGTGGGCGTTCTTGCCAGGCTGGCCTTGGGGAGGAGGGATCCAGTCCTCTTTCCGTTTTCTGCTGTCCTGAGTCAGTGTCTTTTTTTTTTTGATGCTGAATTTGGTTAAACCTGAAATTGGTAAGGTGGCACCAATTCCAGACCTGCTCCTGTTTCTTCCTTGAAGCTTCTCTTACGTGTCTCTCTATTTCTCAGCCACCCTCTGTGTTGCCATGGGGATTCAAGGCCTAGCCAGGCTCATCGCTGACGTGGCCCCCAGCGCTATCCGGGAGAATGACATCAAGAGCTACTTCGGCCGCAAGGTGGCAGTCGACGCCTCCATGAGCATCTACCAGTTCCTGATCGCCGTGCGTCACGGGGGGGACGTGCTGCAGAACGAGGAGGGGGAGACCACCAGCCACCTGATGGGGATGTTCTACCGCACCATCCGCATGATGGAGAATGGCATCAAGCCCGTGTACGTCTTCGATGGCAAGCCGCCACAGCTCAAGTCCGGCGAGCTGGCCAAGCGCAGTGAGCGCCGGGCCGAGGCGGAGAAGCAGCTGCAGCAGGCTCAGGCGGAGGGGGCCGAGGAGGAGGTGGAGAAATTTACCAAGCGGCTTGTGAAGGTCACCAAGCAGCACAACGACGAGTGCAAACGGCTGCTGAGCCTCATGGGCGTCCCGTACCTGGAGGCCCCGAGCGAGGCCGAGGCCAGCTGTGCCGCCCTGGTGAAGGCCGGCAAGGTCTACGCCGCAGCCACCGAGGACATGGACTGCCTCACTTTCGGCAGCCCCGTGCTGATGCGACACCTGACTGCCAGCGAGGCCAAGAAGCTGCCCATCCAGGAGTTCCACCTGAGCCGTGTCCTGCAGGAGCTGGGCCTGAGCCAGCGGCAGTTCGTGGACCTCTGCATCCTGCTGGGCAGCGACTACTGCGAGAGCATCCGGGGCATCGGGCCCAAGCGGGCCGTGGGCCTCATCCAGAAGCACGGGAGCATCGAGGAGGTTGTGCGGCGGCTCGACCCCGGCAGGTACCCTGTGCCCGAGAACTGGCCGCACGAGGAGGCCCGGCAGCTCTTCCTGGAGCCCGAGGTGCTGGACCCCGAGTCTGTGGAGCTGAAGTGGAGCGAGCCAGACGAAGAGGGGCTGCTCGGGTTCCTGTGTGGGGAGAAGCAGTTCTCCGAGGAGCGGATCCGCAGCGGGGTCAGGCGGCTGAGCAGGAGCCGCCAAGGCAGCACCCAGGGCCGCCTGGACGACTTCTTCAAGGTGACCGGCTCGCTGTCCTCGGCCAAGCGTAAGGAGCCCGAGCCCAAGGGGCCTGCCAAGAAGAAGGCAAAGACCGGCTCAGCAGCGAGGTTCAGGAGGGGAAGATAAACCCTAGGCCTCCCCGCTCCCTCAGAAGCTGCCTCCCGAGGGACATTGCGGGTGGGCGGGGTCTGTGGCCTCAGTGCCGCGCCAGTAGCGTTTCCCGTGTTCGCCGAGTGTTTCAGCAGGAAGGCCACAGGTGCTTTGCCTCCTTCCTTAGCTCAGGAACGTGCGTCGGGCTTAATCCACTTCTCAGGCAGCTTAACAGACACTGGATCTGTGGTTACGGGACAGTGGCGGCAGTGTGCTGTGGAGGAGGAGGGAGGGGAGTGGGAAGACCAGACGGTGGGAGTGACCTCCTGGCTGGCCAGAGGTGGCCGCCGGGAGCTGATGGCGGGTTGCGCTGGACTTCTCGTATTCACCCACTACCCTGAATGACAGCTGTCAGACCACCCAGGCTTCTCAGGTAGGGAGGCCACGGGGGAGGGAGGGGGGAGCAGGCGTTTGATTCCTGGCTATGACTTGAGGTAGCAGAAACTTGAACCTGGCTACACAGTGGTCGTTCCGGTAAGTTGATAGTGTTCTTACAGCCTTTTTGAGGCAGCCAGCTGAGTTGAGACTTTGGGATAAGACACTGGTTCCGTGTGCTTTTTCTGTTTTAAAGACATGAGGAAAAATCAATAAAATTCTGAAAGTGTAGAATGTAATGTTCTTTGCAAATGTGTGAAGTAGCCCGTGTGTTCCAGGCTCCAGGCAGACAAGAAGCTGAAGTGACTGAACCTTCCCCTTTCAGTATACCAGGAGGAACTGTACCATAGTATCAGGTGGTTTGCGAATGGCCACAAGGTGGCACCCTACTGCATGCAGTGGCCACAGAAGCTGGGGTGGAATCTCAGTCACTTGGGGGATGCCTAGTTTACCTTTCTGCAGAGGGAATTTAGTTTGGAATTGGATATATTTCTAATAATTATGCCCGCTCTGTGTGAAATAAAGGACCTCCTTTGAGAAAGCATTGTGGCTTTTGTCACTGTCCGACATCCAAGCCTTCTGCCAGCGTGGTATGCCATTTAGAGATCACTGTTCCTTTCGTGACACCAAGCTCGGGTTGGCTTTGTCACAGGTGAGTATTTGGAAGTGTACAGCCCTGGTAAAGCTCCACGAGGAACTAGCTGGCTGGAGTCTCCAGCCCTGCCACTTGAAATGATCAGAGATACGTAAGTAGCTGTTTGGAATTTCAGCTGAAGGTGTCTTGATAAGCAGTAGTACCACCACTGGTTCTCAGCTTATCTTCCAGTTAGAACCAGCTGGAAGCCTCGGGGTGGGCCCCTGTGGTTGAAATCAGTGAGCTATGTCTCCCTGAAGGTGGCTTCGTAATACCGGCCTGTGGAAACCACTGGTATAGGCAAACACTGTATCCGGGGTGCGGCCACGTGGGGGAGAGCTGGATTAGTTTACTACTCTACTCTTCCGGTTAATAATTAAAGCTGATTTTCCCAGGCAGAACTGAGCCACATCATTGACCTGAGCCATCTGTAATTTAAATTGATCTGCATCCAAATCTGCAGTAAAGGTGAGGCCACCCCCAGGGAGCAGCTGTGATTAAGGCTTGTATCTGATGGCGGCCCAAGGTACAGAATGGTTACGCTCCCGCTTGACTTCTGAGTTTGAGGCTTTTTTCTAGACTGAACCACGTCTGCCTGCAGGTGGTCCAGTCCTGCTCAGCTGCTGCTGTCAGCGGAAGGGTGAGGGGGTGCTGGTGCCTGGCTCCGAGCCTCGTGTTGCCAAGACTCAGGTCAGAGGGCTTATGGCGAAAGCTGTAATGAAGCCAGACCAAAATTTAAGGGGAGAAAATGACTCCTAATGGTATACTTAAGGACCAACAGGCGAGGGCTTTGCTGAGGGGGAAGAACTGGTGTCCGGGTGGTGGGCATGTGGGCACGGTACCCATCCCACTGAGGACCAGGCTCTCGCCTGCCTGGCTGGCACCTGCAGTCCCCCATACTCCCTCTCTACCCAACACTCGCGGCAATCACATTTGAAAGAGGAGCATACAGGTAAGTGGTAGCGGGTACTGGAGGGGCCAGGGGTTCGTGCCCACAGCCGGACAGTGCAGACAGTACACCAGCAGCCTTCATTTGCTCAAAACTAACTTTATTTTCCCACTTAGAATATTGTAACAACACTGGCACAAATAAAGATACTGACATTGGGCTGATTAAAGAAAAATGCCTCTAGTCAGGTAGTAGATGAAAGTAACAGATTAGTAAGTTGGAGTTTCTAGAAGGTAATTCCAGTGTCTTGCCACCATCTGTGTGATCAGGGGCAACTCTGAAGCTTGTCGTCGTAAGATGTAAGTCACTCACTTTACCAGTGCCACATTCTGAGTCCTGTCACTGTCCCTTGTGGTCATGGGAGAGCACCTTGCTGTAGGATGAAGAAAGGCCACAGCGCTTCCAGGGCTGTGGGGACTTGGTCTTGGCACTACAGTGCTTGCTGCTGTCCGCTGAGACTGGCCGCCCCGGCCCGAGCCAGCTAGTGTGGCCGCTGGTGACATCACATTCACGCCTCAGGCAGTGGTGACAGGGATGGCTGGCTGGCCTTGGGAGGGAGCCAGTTCCACCTGGAGCTCCGGGCGGTTTCTCTAGCAGGCCGAAGCTGGGAAAGACACGTCCTTGGCCAACTCCCTCGTGTGACAGCTCCGAGCTCCCTGTTCCCTCTCCATGGGACACTTCGGGCCCTGCCCTGTGGTGACTTACCTCTCACCTGCCACCCCTACACGCTCAGCACAGCACTGCTGACCCACACAGCTGGTGCCCTCACAGGACCAGGTGGCCCGAGTAGGAATGGGTGCTACTAGCAGGCCCCAGGGTGCAGTGGTGGATTCCTGTTACTTCCCAGGAAGCGACTTCAGCTGGTTTTGCCTGTGCCTATGCCCGGCGTGTCCCTTTTGCTAATCAGAACTGATTTTCAGTGTGTTAGGACTTGAACAAAAGCTGTCAAAAGACACCTTGTACAGCAGTGGTCACAAGTGTCCGCTTCTAACCTGCCCGTGCTGTGACCGACGTGACGCTGCTCCAGCCTGGGGTGGCACTGTCCCACGGCCATCACGGCCATTCCATCGGATGAGGTCCTGGCTGGACGCGCACCGCTGGGACCTAACAGGAGAGGCAGGTTCCCCCTCTCTTGCTTCCTAGTGGAGCAGGAAGCGAATCCTCTGCTCCTGGGCGGGTGGTCAGAAGCAGCAAATCAAGCCAGAACTGGGCACTGACCTTTCGTCTCAGCACCTGGCGGCTGAGGCAGGAAGATCGCCAAGTTCAAGCCCAGCCTGGGCAGTGTGACAGCTTAGCAAGACCCTGTCTCAAAACTGAAACTAGAAGTGGGCGGGGGTCGCTCAGTGTGAAGGCCGTGGGCTCAACCCCTGGTACCACCACCACACCACCGGGAAAAGGCTAAAAAGAAGGTGTTCCTAATAGCCTGCAGTCTCCACCTTACATTCCTTCCGGACAGATGGAACCTAAGATGAGAATCAGCAGGGCCAGGGTCCTTCTGGGCCAAGTGTCTCCAAAACACAGGCACTTCTTACAGTGCGGAGTGGCTCCTCCCATCAGGCCAAGGCCAATGTGGGCAGCCCTGGGCAGGGAGCTGAGCTCCAGGCCTGGAACTGTGCCTGTGCCCGAATTCTATGCCGCATGTGTCCCTGCTCGGTTCTCCCCAGGGCTCTGCGCCCACCCTCCCTTAGGTGTGTATGTCTCATGGGCACTGCCAGCGCTGGGCTTCCAAGTCTCCCTCTTCTTATCACCCCACCCCGATCCCCTGGGCTCACAGGCCCCACATCCACTCAAGCAGGGAAAGACACCGACACCAACCCACGTTCCCACCCAGCCCTTTCTGGGGAGCCTGCATGTCCCCCAGCTCCCTGGCATGTGAGCTGCACCCAGAGGCGGAGGCAGAATGTCAACACAGCCCGAATCTTTCTGTCCCTAGCCCACCCCTTCCGAGCACTAGCATCTTAGGATAGCCTTGTCCCTCAACGCCCCACGGCCTGGGCTCCAGCGTCGGCTCTGTCCCAAGGATGGCGCGGGGCGGCACTGCCGTTACTGGTGAAGGTAGGCTTCCAGCCAGAGCTGCCCAGACTCCTTCAGTGAGCTGCAGTGGGAACGCAGGAGCAGACACTGGGGTCCCGCGGCAGAGGTGGAACCCCACGCATGGCTCTTGGCCACTGGAACCTCTGCTCCTGAGGACGCCAGTGTGTGGGGAGAGCGGGGGGCGCAGGGGGAGCTTCTATGACAGCCTGTGAGACTCAGGCCACAGCACGCTTTGCCACAGTGACTTCAGTCCACACCCCGGAAACCGCCCTGCCGCACAGTCCCCCTTGGGGTGCCACCACTCCACTCTCCCCTCCTGCAGCCACCTCCTGGGCCCAGTACTCACTGCACGATGTCAGCGAAGGCTGAGAACAGTGGCTTGGACTGGTACGGGACGCCATGCTTGGCACACAGGGACTGCACCAGCGGCGCTACCTTGTGGTAGTTGTGTCGGGGCATCGTGGGGAAGAGGCTTGAGGAGAGCGAGGGGGTTGGTGTGCCGCTCCCTGGCTCCCCTGGCCCCCAGGCCCTGCCTCTGGGGACCCGCGCCCTGGGGACCCGCCGCACTCACTGGTGCTCGATCTGGAAGTTGAGGTGCCCGCTGAACCAGTCGTTGAAGAAGGACTTGTGCACGTTGCAGGTGGCCTGCAGCTGGAGGGGCAGGGGCAGCAAGCTGGATGGTGGGTACCAGGACCCAGCTTGGCCTTGTGCCCCACTGGCCCAGGACAGTGGCGTGAGGGCCACAGCGAGCCGGGAGAAGCCACAGCTGATGGGTAGTACAGTTTAGGGAACTTTTTTTTTTTTTTTGGCTATTCTACGTCCCCCACCCCGTTGGCCGGCCGTGCCGTGCCTGGCTGGGCCTCAAGCAGCACGCTCACCTGGGTGGAGACCCAGTCCACATTCCGGTCGTGGTCGATGTGCATGGGGATGTGGTTCATTTGTGTCACCCACACAAACCAGTTGCTCTCCAGGAATCTGGAGGGCACAGAACAAGGACCGTGCAGGCAAAGCCCTCCTCGGGGCTCTGCCCAAGGTCCCCAGCCCCGCGCCCTGCCCCACCCTACCTGACGATGAAGAAGAGGCCCAGGAAGGCTTTCAGGCCCAGCAGGGGCATGTAGGTGAGGGTGATGCGGGCGTAGAAGGTGAGCATCCAGGCCAGGTCCTGCGGGTGCAGAGGGCCGTGTTCCCTCTGTCCTTCCCGCCTCTGCCCCGCAGCAGCCCCGCCCCTCTCTCCTCTGGTCTCCGGGAGGGCCCCCGCCCCGCCCTGCCCCGCCCTCCTGCCCTCCCGGCTTGTCCCTTCCAGGGGGCCTTGCCGATTCCTTTCTGCACAGGCCCCTCTCTGGCCCAGGGGCCTCCACTCCTTGTCCATGCCAGCCTCTCCCACTTCCCAGCTTCTGCTCAGCACAGCCTGCCTGCCAACTCCTGTCACTGACCATAAAAAGCCCACAGACAGGTCCCCTGGGAGCCCCAGGATCAGCCACGTTCTATGTCACCAGGTCCCCGAGTGGGGGCAGCTTCCGACTCACCCCCTGGCTCCCACCTGTCCCCTGCACGGTAACCCCGCACAGGCCCCTCTGGTGACAGGGGCTGACCAAGTCAGCAGCCAAGGCAGCTGCTGAGCCTGGGTCATTCTGCCCCATCCCCCAGTATGCAGACCCCGCCCTATCCTGCAGGCCTACTACGTGGGGCCTGGGTGCACCGTGGGGTGCTGGGGAACAGGCAGGGCTCGGCTGGGTACTCACCACCCACTTCTTCCGCTGGATGACGAAATAGAAAATGTACCACTGGAAGTACAGGGGCAGCAGGGCTGGCGGCCCGACTGGGAGGGAGGAGACAGGGAGGGCACGTGAGCGGCACAAGGGCCCCCGAAGGCGCGTGGGGGGCTGCCCTGCATGGGAGGGTGCAGGCGGGGGCATGGTAGAGGGTCTTCCCACAAAGAGGGCAGCGGGAGGCGTGCACCCGCAGGGCACCTGCTCCCATGCTTCCAGAGGGCACTGCCCACTGTCCCTGCATTTCTGGCCACAGACCTGCAGCTGCCCGCCACGATCCTGGCCTCTGAGCCATGCGGGTCAGGAACAGGAAGTATGTATGTGCATGTTGGGGGGCTCTGCTACCCTCTCTGCTGACCTTACCCAGGCTAGGCTCACTTCTGTGGAAACAAGACTTGGGGTGGGAGAAATGGTTCCACCCGTGTGCTGCCCCATGCCGCTGTGCGGCACCGAGGCCACTCCAAGCCCTGCTGACAGCGTCCACTGCAGGCAGCAACTCCACCCACGGGCCACGGACTCCGAGGTTCTCCTTCCCGGAAGTGTCTGCTCTGCCCCCACCCCATCCTCTCCTTTCTTCTTTCTTTTCTTTCCCTCCCTCCCTCTCCCTCTCCCTCTCCCTCCCCCCCCCTCTCTCTTTCTCTTTTGAGATAGTCTTGCTCTGTAGTCCAGGCTGATACTCAACAACTTACTATGGACTAGACTGGCCTAGAGTGCTGGAATTACAAGCGAGCATCACTACGTTCAGCTTATGTGGTTCTGGGGAGTCGAACTCGGGGCCTTACGTTTGCTAGGTAGACACTCTAGCCTCTGTGTTCCTCCTCCGGCCCCTGGCTTTCTTCTTGCAGGGATGGCTATGAGGAGCAGTCATGGTAAATCCCTACAAACGAATCCCTTCCCGCCCTGTCTTTAGCAACCGTGACCCTTCAGCAGAGCCACACGGTACAGGCCTGTAATCCCAGCAGGAGCTGAGGCAGAAGGATGGCAAGTTCAAGCCTCACACAGGGAACTTAGCCACTTAGAAAGACCTTCCCTCAAGTAAGCAAAAAAAAAAAAAAAAAAAGGTAAAAAGGTTGTGGGGCTGCAGCTCGGAAGGTCCTGTCCTCAGTTCTGAAAGCAAAACAAACCCAATCGCCTGAAACTTTGCAGGAGCTGCTGGGCTCAGATCTGGACCCACAGGGGACAGGCCTCCCACACAAGGCGTGCTGGGAGCCGCGGCCCGTGGCACACTGGGCTCCTGCCCTCCTCCTCCTCTTACTCATCCTTTGGAGCTACTTGGATCTTGGCTCCCCGGGTGTACGTAACCCACAAGGTCACCTTGACCTTGGGCTCTGACTGTTTTGGCTCCTCCTGACTCAGTTTCTCCGTGGGCCTGAGGGAACTAGCTGGCCCCATGTACCCACACACCAGACCGTCGGCTGCCTAGGTGTGGATGGGTGGGGGGCGCTGAGCCCCCCGTCTCTCCCGCCTGCTTCTCCCACCGTGTGGACTCACTCAGGAAGAAGTACTTGTGCTGATGGTTGTACGGCATGTACTTTTTCTTTTGTTTTCCAAGCTGTGAAGACGAGCACAGGTAGTTCAGCGGTTACCGTGGTTACCATCACAGACCTCACCCAACCCTGCCCGGTGACTCACGCTGAAGCCCTCTGCATGGCCAGCCAGCTCGTGGACAATACTGCTAGGCCCAGCCTTGTGGCTGGCACCAGAAGCGTGGGCTGTGGCCTGCGGAGGATCTGATGTGGCCGGTGTCTATGCCAGGCAGCTGCACAGAGCCCGTAGGGCTCTGGGACCACTCGGTGCATCCAAAGGTGCTTTTGCCACAAGGTGTCCAGGCCCCTTCCCTGCCTCCCTCCCATCCTGGCCGTGTGTGACTGTGTGTGTGGTACTGGGGATGAGCCCAGGGCCTATTAGACTGAGCTACAACCCAGCCCAGTTTTATTTTTCTGATCTCTGATACAGCATCTCGCCAAGTCACTAAGTTTCCCAGGCTAGTCTTGAACTTGTGATCCTCCTGCCTCAGCCCTCCAGAGTGCTGAGATTATAAGCCTCCCCTACCTGGTTCTCCCCACCCCACCCCCAGTTTTAAAACCCCTGGGTAGGGACAGCAGTGGAACTAGGAGCCCAGGGCCACCTAGCGCATACCCTTACGACCCTCTGCAGAGCTACACGGCTAGGCTAGGAGCCAGGCTGGGCATCCCCTGCCACTGTGATCCCCAACCAAGGGACGGGAAAGACAGATGCCTGGAGCCAGAAGCGCCCTGAACTAGGATTCCCAGTGCTGCCAGGGCTTTACAGAGCCATTCCAGGCCAAGCTGCCTTGAACTCGTGCCTGGAATGAACTGCTTCTCCAGCAGCAGATTAACTCCTGGCAGGCTGAAAAGTCACCGTGGGAGGGAGAGGAGCCTGGCAGGACACTGGGGACAAAGGGCTTTAAGGTAACTTTCCAAGGGGCTGGTCACCAGCTCCTCAGAGGCTCGCAGACCCCTCCCCCACCCCCTATTCTTCTCCGTGACTGCGGGAGGATTTTTGCTCCCAACCTCAGGTGACCGCAGGAGGACATATGCCCCACACTGAGCACCCAGCGCTGAGCACGCCATGCCAGGCTGCCCCGGGACAGGAAAGGAAGCCCAGGTGTGCCCTTGGTGTCCATGGAAATGGATTCCAGGGTTTCTGTAGATCCAAGCATGTATAAAGTGCGACAGGGGCTGGGGGCGCAGCTCAGTGATTTCGGCACTTGCCTCGCAAGCAGGAGGCCCCGGTTCAGTCCCCTCCAGCACCACGTAAGGTGGACGGGGTGCCGTACACCTGTAATCCCAGCACTTGGGAGGCTGAGGCAGGAGGAATGCCATGAGTTCAAGGCCAGCCTGGGCTACACAGTGAATTCACAACTAGCTGGGATCAGAATGAGACCCTGTCTCAAAAAAAGTGATACAGTGTCTGTACAGAGGCCCCAGTGGAACACAGCAGTCCACAAGCCCTGAGATGAGGCTTTGGGCTTTGGGTCTCTGCAGTACTGGGGGCGGGACCCAGGCCCCAGCACCTCCCAGGAGACCTTCGACCCCTCTAGATACTCACAGTACCTAACTGCGGCACCAACAAGTGGCCTGCAATGCTGTCCGGGAAACGATCACGGGGAGAAGAGGAGAAACACTAAGCAGAGCCCAACTCCTCTCCGAGGCTGCCGTCCACGGCTGCCTGAACCTGCGAGTGCCAAGCCCACGAGGTCGACAGTGGGCTCTACTCAGGGAACCAATGTCCAGTACTGCGTCCCTGGACAGGAAGGAGTGCCACATGGCACCTCAAGGCGCCAGGGGTGTGGGCAGCAGTATCAAAGCGCACCCCAAGAGGACCTCTGAGGTTGCGCAGGACCGGCCTCGGTACCTTGCCACCATCAGAGTCCTGGGTTCTGCCTCTGCAGTACCTGTTTGCTGACTTAGCTCTGAGAGTGGCAGAAGATTGGGTCCTGGGCACCTTGGTTCTTCTCCAGCACCTCTAGCACCTGCCCCACACTGACAGCCTTTCCCCCAGAGCCCCTGGGCAGCGCTGCCCAGTCCCCTCAACACCGGGACCCACTCACCTCCACAGAGAGGACCTTCCCCAAGGCAAAGAAGAGGGGGTGCATGTTGATGTCAGGGTCCTTGCGGAAGCAGTTGGGCTTGGCATGGTGCTGGAAGTGCATGTGGTTCCACCAACTGGCGGGGGCCCCCTGTGGAGAATCCAGGAGTGAGTATGAAAGCCAGTGTCACCCTCCCAGCCTTCTGCAGCCCTGTACTGCCTGGGGCTTCAGGGTCCCTCAAAGTCCCACCAACCTTCAGGTGGCCAATCACAAAGTGGTGCAGCAGATGGTTCAGTGTGGAGGTGCTGAACACGGACAGGTGCCCGAAGTCATGCTGCAGCCAGCCAGCCTGGGCCTGGAGGAGTGGGGTGGTGAGCGTGGGCCCCTCCACCTTGCTCCTGCCCCCCAACCAGGCCTGCAAGCTTGTACACCCCAACAGAGCACATCACCCCTTCTCTGTCCTCCAACTTGGGATGCGTATCCTAAGCACATAAGACTCAGAGGCGCTGAGGACACGTGGCCCAGCCCAGGCCAGCTGCAAGCAAGCAGGCCGAGTGGGCAGAGGGTGGTACCAACTGTCACGGGAGGTGGAGGGAGTGGGGGGCCTGGGCTCTTGGCATCCTGGGGCTGGGGCCAAACCCGAACCTGAAGCTTGTAGAACAAGTTTCCCAGGAAGAAGGGAGTCGGGGAAGAGCTGCTGGGCAGCCATGGGAAATGAAGGCAGGCCTGTGGCCACGGGGTGGAGGAAAGCACAGCTGCCGGCTGGCCTCTCCCCTCCCGGCTCGGCATGTGCCCTACGCCAGCAGGCACAGGGCCCAGATCCTCACCTGCACCACGCTGAGCAGCACCGCGCAGAGGAGGAAGGGCACCAGGGATGTCCCGAAGACCCGCAGGGTGAGCCAGGCCGCCAGGTCCAGCAGGACGATGTGCAGCAGGTAGAGCAGGAAGAAGAGGGGGCTGGCCTTCAGGAGCCCCGTCCGCTCCACCGTGGCCCGCAGCTCCCGGAAGTCCTCCACCAGCTCCTTCTGTGGGTCGCAGGGTGGTGAGCTCTTCCCATAGGGAAGGCCCAACGGGACACCCTCACCAGAACGCGAGGACCGCCCCGTCCTAGGCGAGGACGCTGTGGGCGGTGTGGAGATAGCGGCCGGAGGGTGCCGTCCTGCCTGAGCTCTGGGCACAGCTGGTTCAAGGGCCTGCTCTGCCACCTACTGCCTGACCTCTCTTGGCTGGGCGGCTCAACTTCTCCAAGCCTTAGGCTTCCTCTGTGTGAGGGTTATACGGCTTCTGCTCGGTACACGGGACGTGTTCAGGATGAGTGGCAGTAGCTGGGGGTAGCCTTGCCATGACCCCACCACGCAAGACAGGCGGCGACCCCAGACCCCTGAGGCCTGTCACGGCTCCTGTCCTCCCACAGGCCCAACCCCCACAGTGCTGACTCACCTTCTTGGTGGGCTCAGAGCTGGGCTGCTCCGGCGACAGCTCGCCGATCAGCAGGGAGTTCATGTACTTTCTCACAAGGTCCTTGTTGATGTGGAAGGCCACAAAGGGGTCCTGCAGAAGGAGACACGGGAGGTGAGGCCCAGCCTAGCCCCGGGGCGGGACACAGCCAAGGCCATGCTCCTGCCCAGAAGGCCACTACCAGGTGGACACAGGAGGGCCTCCCTGCACCCCTTGTCTTGTAAGGGTGCCAGGCCTCTCCCGCTGCCACTGCTCAGCGTCCCTGACATCTGTGTTCCCGTGACACCTAGGGGCTGGGCGTGGCCAGAGCCGCTGAAGAACCTGCCTGGGATGGCAGGGGTTTTTTGTTGGATAAATTATGAAATTTTCTTATATTCACCTTTCAAAACCCAGAACATAACAAATTTCACTTTCTGGGAAGTTGTCTTAATAGAAATACATGAAGCACACTTAATACAGAAAATAAGTTTCTTGGTTCCACCGCTGAGCCGGACACACGCTTCTCAGCTCGCGCGACAGACGCTCACGTACCGTGCTGATGTCAACTCAGAGGACTGGGTAGGTGTCCCCAGAAACCACAGCGAGGAAGCCGGCCTGAACACGCCGCCAAATAACGCCGCATTAGAAAAAACGAGTTTGCTCCAAATGGGCCGTCTTTGCTGGTTCCTAGGCACCTGCAGTCAGTTCTACCCTGATGGGGAGAGGAGGTAGGCCCAGGGCAGCAACGCACAGGTCCAAAGCCTCCAGTCACAACCTCGGCCACTGACCAGAAAAAAAACTGTCATATGTGGCCTAGAAACGTGTGACACGCAAAAACCACCCTAAATCCTACATGCGTATAACGCTGATGGGTCTCAGTTTTATAATTACCGGTATCTGTGTGGGGGAGGCAGGTTCCCCAGGAACTGGGGCAAAGGCCAGGACGGGGGTGGGACCGTGAAACCTCTACTTGTGCTGGGGTCTGTGTATACGAGCGGGCGGTCCAGCCGCTGCCCTGAGCCTGCTGGCCCACCGGGTAGCAGGCTGTGCCCTTCTTCCCGTCCCTTCCCTGCAGGGCGTGGCGGTTCCTGACAAGGGGCAAGGCGGGCCCCCTAAGCACGCAGACCTGCGGGCGGCAGGCGCCGGGCGCCTGCGGGGCTTGGGGCCAGTCCCAAGCACCAACTCTCCCGCGGCGGCCCGGGGCCTTGCGCCCTCCGGGGCTGCTCCTCCGCCGCCCCCTCGCTCCCCGCGGCCAGCTGGCGGTGCACAGAGAGGGGCGGGTCCTGGCCTCTGAGAAACAGCGGCCAAACGGGGTGGCACGGGGATAAGGACTCTACCAGGGGCCGGGTGACGGGATCCGGCGTAGGGAGGCGCGGTAGCCCTGATTTTTGGGTTCCCGGGAGCAGCTCCGACGTAGGGAGGCGGCGGCCCCGGCGGGACCCAGCGGCGAGGCCGGAGGCCGGGGACACGACCCCGCGGGCGGCCCCGGGCCACGGACCCGGCCAGGGGTCGGGGACGCCGAGTCCTCGCGTCTCCGCGCCCGCCGGCGCGCGGTCTCCGCCTCTCCGTCCCCCCGTCCCCCCGTCCCGCGGGAGCCCCGACCGGCCTTTGTGCGCGCGCGTCCCCGCCCGCCGCTCGTGCCCACCGTGGCGTCCTGCCCCGCGTAGTGGCTGATGACGCGCGAGCCCCCCGGGTGGCGCCGCGCGAACTCGCTGATGTCGTACACCTTCCGGTCGATGACCAGCCAGCGCTGCGGCTCGCGCCCGGAGCGCAGCGCCACCTCCTCCCAGGTGAAGTAGCGGGGGGCGGCCGCGGCGTCCGGCGCCATCACGAGCGGGCCGGCGGGCGGGCGCCGAGGCACGCGACGCGGGCGGGACGGACGGGCCTGCGCTCGGCCGCGCGCGTTTTCAGCTGCCCGGCGCGGCCCGCGGCCGGCGCGCGCTCCCATTGGCTGCGCCGCGTGGCGCGGTTGAGCCCCGCCTCCGCGCCGCCCTCGCCGCACGCGCCCCCTCGCGGGCGCGCCGGGGTCGCGCCGTCCGGCTGCCGGGCTCCGCGCGGCAGGGCGGCTCCCGGCCCGAGGCCGCCTAACGGTGCGCCCTGCCCGCCAGGCGCCGCGCAGGCCGCGTGCCAGGGGCGTGGGCGTGGCGGGGGGACGCCGCTAGCCGGGCGTCGCGCCACGCTCCCGCTGCCGGATCTCCCAGCCCCTGGGCGTCAGGTTCTGGCCAGGGCGCAGCCTGGCAGCTTCGCGAGGCGCTGTCCCAAAATAAAGGGGTGGGGTGGGGTTGGGACAGAGCCCGATGCCAGGACCCGGTGCCCAGCCCCAGGCCTACTGCACAAGCCCCTCAAACCCCGTCTCACCGGGGTCAGGTTGGGGGGATAGTGCAGGGCTTGGAGCGCACGCCCGGCGAGCGCTAGGCCGTGCTCCCGCACCGCGCGAGCCGCTTGGCACGCGCCTGTGATCCCAGCCCCCGGGGGGCCGAGGCGGAGTTAGTTTGAGGCCAGCCTGGGCTACATAGTTCCAGATCAGCCCGAGCTACCGAGCAAGACCCTGTCTCAAAAAAGAAGCGAAACCAGGCGCACAGTGCAGGCCTGTCGTCCGCCATCCCAGCGCTGCGGAGGCTGAGGCAGGAGGAAGGAGGAGGCCCAGCCTGGGCGCCTTTGCACCTGAGCAAGACCGTGTCTCAAAATCAAAAATAAAAACGACTGGGGGTGTAGCTCCGTGCGAAGGACCCGGGCTCCGTCCCCAGTACCACCAAAGCGAACAAAAAACACCCCTTTCTGATGAGTGGAATTTAGCTATCTGAGCAAAGGCAGGCACCAGTACGGGCCAGTACGGACTGAAAGACGCCCACCCAGGGCCACGGCCGGCGTGTTCCCAGAGGGGAAAGGAAGGGTCCCCGCGGACCTGGCTCAGGTTAGAGACGCGCCCAGCCTGGGCCGCCCAGGGCCGGGGCTGTGCCCTGTGCTGCGCTTCCCTGTCTACCCAGACCGCGCTCCACCGTCAGTCCCATTGCGCAATTCTCTCCCACTTTTTTTTATTTGTTTCATAAATTGGCAGGTATGGATCATGGATCATGAGAGGCGTCAACTGTGCAGACCCCGGGTGATTAGATCTTGCTAATTCACAGCCGCCCTGCCTTGCGCAGTGCCTGTTTTGGGTGAGAATACTTCGTGCTCACTGGCTTCACATTCGCGAAGATATTATCGTTAATTGCCCTTCTCTGTGCGACTGAACCCTGGGACGCTCGCGGCCCTGCCTGTGTGGCCTTTGACCCCCAGACGCCTCAGGCTCTGGTAACCACGATCCTACCCGGTTCCACCTTTTTGCTAAGATCCCACAAGTGAGCGAACTCACGCAGTCAATGTCTTGATTTCAAGTCTTTGGGATACGCACATATGTAGCAATCCTCCTGCCTCAGCTTCCCTAGTTCCGGGATTCCAGGCGTGTGCCACCAAACCGGGCTAACGCCCCCTGGGAGTTGAACTCAGGGCCTGGCGCTTAGTAGGCAACCTCTGTGATGCTCCTCCAGTCCTGCGCTGGGCGTCTCGTTTGTTTTGCTTTGCTTTGCTTCTCTGATGCCAGGATCCAGCCCAGCCCACCCCAGCCCGCTTTGATTTTGCTGCGGGGTCTCCCCAAGTTCTGACTTGCCCGGGCTGGGCTCCCCTGGTGACCCCCGGCCCAGCCTCCCGAGGCTGGGGTTCCAGGCCTGTGCCTGCGTGCTGCTGCGCTATCGGTCCCTTTCATCTTTGGCCATCTGCCCTCTGACTGCAGTGGCCGATGCCTTATCAAGCTTTGATTGGCGTTTCCCTGTGATTAGTGGTGTTGAGTGTTTAAAAAAAAAATCTCTTGGCCAATTTTATGTTTTCTTTTGAGAAATGTCCCAACTGGCCTTTTCCACATTTTAAAACCAGGCGGCTTTCTTGCTTGTGAGTTGGGTTCTTTACATATTTTGGATATTAGCTGTATCAGATGTGCAGTTTGCAGGCATTTTTTTTTTCTTTTGAGACAGGGTCTCTGTAGTCCAGGCTGCTCTTGAAATCCCTAAGTAGCACAGCATGGCCTTGAACTCATGGCAGTCCTCCTGCCGCAGCTTCCCGAGTGCTGGGATTATAGACGAGCACCACCCCCTGGGGCATCGAGGCCAGGGCCACGCTTGCTGGGCGAGCGCCGTCATCGCTGTGCGGTGCCCTCAGCCCCGGTGTTTTCTTCTCGTTCTGTGGTCTGTCTCTTCGCGCGGTTGTTTGCCTCGGTGTGTGGGGACTCTTCCGTGTGCTGTGGCCCATCTCGGTAGTTGCTCGGCTCTCTGTGCTTTTGAGGTTGTATCTATGAACTCACAGCCCTGTCGTGTGTCAGCGCTTCCTACGCGTGGCTTCTTCTGTTAGCGTGTATCTCACACGTGAATCTTCACTTCACTTTGGGTTGATTTTGTGGATGGTGAGACCTGAAGGTTTGATTTCATCTGGAAAATGAACAAACAGTAGGCTGTAGCGGTGTGGCCTTGTTTCTGGGCTCCCTGTTCTGTTCCTTTGCTCGGGGAGTCTGTTTACACAAAGAAGTACCCTGGTGTTTTGAGAATAGTAGCTTTTTTTTGGGGGGGGGGGGACAGGGACTCTGTCTGTAGTTCTGGCTGGTCCTGAGCTCATTATGTAGCCAGGCGGGCCTTGAACTCACAGTAGTCCTCCTGCCTTAGAGTCCCTGAGTGCTGGGATTACAGGCAGGAGCCACCACACCCAGCCAATGTTTCTGTGGTGCCGGGGAGCCCAGCCGGTGGTGTGAGGCGAGGGTCTTCCTGTGGAGCCGGGCAGCGGCGAGGTGAAGGGGAAGGGGAGTCTGACACTGCTGGGCATGGAGTGCCCCCTGGGCCCAAGAAGGGCTCCGGGACGCCAGCGCCCCGCTTGCCTTCAGAGCAGGCTGCTGCGGGCCAGAGCCCGAGGACCTCCGACCAAGGGCAAAGTCCACCATTGTCCTCCCTGCCAGGAGCCTTCCAGGGCAGTACCCCGCCTCTGAGCTCGGCCCCTGCGCCCTTCCGGACCGTCGGACCCTCGGCTGCAGGAGGGGCCCCGTGGGAGCCTGGCGTTGCTGGTGGCCGGCGACTCTGGGCTCTTGGACGTTGACTTTAGCGCTTGCCGAATTTTTCTCATAGCATTAGTTTTAGTTCAACTACGAGGACCAGTGAATCCTTAGCAAACAACTTACGATATCAGAGTTTATAGTTTTGAATACTGTTGTCAGGTGTGGCAGCCTTAGGAGCCGTAAGCTAGGGCTGTTAGGGTATTTGGTCACTTTGTTTCTTGGCTGCTTTGGCGGCTGGCGACGTGGGAGGACCTGCAGGGACCCTCGGAGAGGGCTGCTCGGTGGCTGGATCTGTGGGCGCCAGGCTGCCCTGGCGGTGGCTGTTGGCGCACACACTCTGTGGCGCTTGTTTCCTGCGAGTGCCCTGGCTGTTTCTATGCCGCGTGTCCACGTCACAGTCCCATGGGTCTACTGTAGCAGAAGGAAGAGTGAAAAACCGGGCGGCAGGAAGTGGGAAGAGGGTCCAGAGCTTTCACAGAGATGTCTTGCTATGGATCTGGGTCTGGGACGCTGCCCGTGCCAGGGAAGGGCCCTCCTGAAGGTGCCCTGAGCTTCTGAGAGCCTGGAGACATAGAGCAGGGACTCTGGCCCTGAGGCTGCTGCAGAGAGCTGGCACAGTCCCACCAGTGCAGGTCCACCTCAGGCCTTCAGGTGCCCTTTCCAGAAGGCCCAGGCTGCAGGTGCAGGCTGGGGCAGGCTGGGGCTTTCAGCTGGAGGGTCTCAGGGGGCATACATACTTGTTGCCAGATACACTGAAGCCGCAGGGTGCTGGTGTTGGGGGCCACCAGGTCCTAGGCAGGCCTTCTCTGGGTAGCTGTCCCAAGGGGAGTCCGGCTGCATCTCAGGGAGCAGCTGTGGGTGGTGGCCACCAGCTGGCAGCCCCGAGCCCCAGGTGGGGCATTGCCCTTTACCACTTCGCCGGCTGTCCAGGGACAAGAGTGCCGGGTGAATTCTCCAGAAAAGACCACAGGAGAAGCACTGTTTCTACCAACCTCCGGCTGCTGCGGCTGGCATGGCCCTCCTGGTGGGGTGCCTGGTGGAGGGGCCACCGGTGGAGAAAGGGTCTGCCAGAGTCTGGGCCACCAAGCAGGAGCGGCCCCGCAGCGCCCAGGCCTCGCGTCCTCCCCAGACTTTGTGAATCGCCCCATGAAACAGGAGCACAGGTGTCTCTCCTCACCCCCAGCGCTTCCTCGGGCCGTGCCATCTCTTGCCTGATGAGCTATGGGGTGCAGCGTGATGGAAACAGGCACGGGGGGTAGGGGGGGGCGGTGGCGGGGCCCAGGCTCTCCAGGCTTGCGCTGAGTGGCGAGCTGTCATCCCCTCGATGCTGGCTTCCTGCTCCAAGCCAGGCACAGCTGGACTTACCACACCGGGTAGAAGCGGCTGCTCGTCTTGGGTCACCCTGTGGAGTTCATTTAGCGTGATGATCTCAGGTGGGGCTTTGGGACGCATGCATGTCATCTCAGAACTCTGGGAGGCTGAGGGAGGAGGATTGCAAGTTTGAGTCCAACCGGGGCAACTTAGCGACTTAGATGAGACCCTGTCTCAAAATTTTAAACAAATGAACAACAACAACAACAAAAAAAAACAGATGGTGGAGGATGTAGCAAAGCGCAAAGGCCCTGGGGTCTGCGCCCAGTCCCACAAACCAAACCAAACACACACACACAATTTCAGCTTTGATATGAAACCTGCCGACTCATTTTCTTTGTGCTTGATGAAGTCGTGGCCTGCGTGATGTTGGGTCAGCAGCTCTAGGGCAGTCAGTCTTGTCAGTGGAGCCCTAGGACTGGTCCCCGGCCAGGGGCAGGACCCAGCATGATCAGGCTTGGACAGCAGCATGCCCGGTGGGGCGTGACAGACCTCCTTATCACAGGGACACGCTAACAAGGGAACTTTGTTATTTCTGTTGTACATAAGACTTTGGGATAAGCTGGTCATGCTGGCCCGAGCCTGTAATCCTAGCACTTGATAGGCTGAGGCAGGAGGATTTCTGTGAGTTCAGAGCTATCCTGGGTTACACACTGAATTCAGGGCTAGCCTGGACTACGGAGTGAAACCCTGCCTCAAAAAAATAAAAAATAAAGATTTTAAGATAGCGAGGACTATGACTTTCATATACTTTCTAAAACATATGTTAATACCCCATCCACACACAAATATAATCAAAAGAAAGTTTTGCATACGTATGACCTGATAATGTGCCATACAACACAATATATCAAAAAAAAAGTCTGATTACCTTAATACCTCTCTTTTTGGAGACAGGGTCTCTGTCTGCAAACTAGACTAGCCTTGAACTCATTGCAGTCCTCCCGCCTCAGCCTCCCAAGTGCTGGGACAATAGGTGTGTACCACCATAACCAGCTTTATGTGGCGGTGGGGAACCACACTCAGGGCCTTGTGCTTGCTAGGCAAGTGCTTTTAACTGATGAGCTATTCTTCCTTTTTTTTTTTTTTTCTTTGAGACAGCATCTTGCTCTGTAGTCCAGGCTTGTCCTGAACTCATTATGTAGCCCAGGCTGGCCTCAAAGTCATGGCGGTCCCCCCGTCTCAGCCTCCTTCCCAAGCGCTGAGTTTCCAGGCGAGCACCACCACACCCAGCTATTACGGGGTGACGCAGAATTGAACTCAGGCCCTTGAGCTTGCCAGGCGGGCACTTTAACTGCCGAGCTACACCCCCATCCTAATCTCTCTCCGTTAAGAATACACGTCATGTTGAGACATTCCACATGCAGAGGGCCCCTCTGGAAAATCCCAGAGGTAACTTGAGGTCAGTAAAAAGACTTCATTTCGAATTTAGTTGAAGGAAGTCTGGTGAGCCTGGCCAAAACGCCAAAGGTTTCAAGCGGTGGATCAGAGAAGGAGCAGAGGCCTCTGCAGCCTGAGTAGCGGCACGGCCGGAAAGCCACGGGGTGCACCGTGGGCGAACCTTAGCTTTTCCATAGCGAGGATGCACTTTTCCTGAAATCAAACATTCCGTAAAAATAGCAGGAAGGACAGGGAATTGTCCTGGGCTTTGTCCTGTGTCTGTGTGTGTGTGTGTCTGTGTGTGTGTGTGTGTGTGTGTGTGTGTGTGTGTGTGTGTGTCCTGGTTAAGGGAGGGCGTTCACAATTTCCTTTTAAAAGCACAATCAGGCTTAAAGAAAACTTTTTTGTTTTAACAGGTAGGACCACATCCTAGCGTTACGTAGAACTTGTGGTATTAATGCTCAAGCTTAAGAAAAATTTCCTCCGAGTCCCCTGCCAGTGTTAGCCCGCCGGGCCAGCAGGATTCCTTTCCTAGGACTCACCCCGGCCGCCCGCACGGTTCTCAGCCAGCCTTTTTTTCTTTTTTTTGTCCTTGCCTTTTCCTGGTCCTCATTGACTTTAGGACAAAAATGACCGCTTTTCGCTTAGAGGACAGCGTGTTCTCCCTCGCACAGACTGTCCTTCCCAAAAGTCGGTCTGCTACCCCAACCATGCTGATCCGGACCCAGGCGGGCTGGGCCCGCTCGGAGCTGGGACGGGAGAGAGGCTGGGCGCGTGCTGGGCACTGTGGACACAGGAAAAGAGTGAAAGGCTGGCCCTGGTGGCCCCGGCCTGCCATCCCAGCACTCGGGGGGCCGAGGCAGGAGGGTTCCAAGTTCTAGCTGGTGCAGCTTCACAGCCTGGTGAGATCATATTTTGAAATCAAAACTAAAAAGAAAGAAAAAGTAAGAAAGAAAGAAAGAAAGAAAGAAAGAAAGAAAGAAAGAAAGAAAAGGCTGGTGGGGAGAAAAGAAAGGCTGGGGACGGAGCTGAGGGACACGCAGGCTTGACCTCAGCCCTCAGTTCCACAGGAGAAAGAAAGAAGGAGAAAAAAGAGAAAGAAAGGAAGGAAGGAAGGAAGGAAGAAAGCCAAGCTCAACTTCTTAGCCTACTTGCAGGTGAAGCCTTTCTCGTGTTATTTCTAGGGATTTTGGTTACGTGCACGCACTAGAATTCGTCACCCTGGTGGCCGTCCTGTTCGCCTGGTAGGTTTTGCTTTTCCTACAGCAAAGCCTGATGACCCAGTTGTTTATAGAGCTCTTCTTCAACCGCTTTTGTTGATTTTCTTTTTTTGAGACAGTCTCGCTGTGCCGTAGGCTGGTCCTAAACTTGTTTGCTGTGTGGCCCAGGCCGGCCTCAAACTCACAGCCACTCCCCTGCCTCAGCCTCCCGAGTGCTGGGATTACAGGCGTGCGCCACCACGCCCGGCTTAGGTGGTGCTGGGAATCAGATTTAGGACCTAGTTCTTGCTGGGCAAATACTCTAACCGCTATGCCATTCCTTCAGCCCACCTCATTTGATTAATTAATTAATTTTTGCGGAGTTGGGGTGGAGGCCCTCGGACTGCCCGTGACAAGCTGGTAAGTGAAGTTGGGACGGGTCTCTCCTGGCCAGGAGGTGGCTGTGAGGCAGAGCCCGGGACTCTGGTCTGTGGGCTTTAGGAAGCAGCCCTAGGTGTCTGGCAAGCCAGAGTCAAGGGTTCCATTTTCTTGTTTTTACTTTCATTTTCTTTGTGCTGTGCTGAGGATCAGAACGCAGGGCCTGTCGGGTCACACCCTAGCCCTGATTCCCCTCGGTCATAAAGCTCACCAGGCCCCTCCTAAGGCACTCACTGCCTGCCGAGCCCTGTCCCCAGTGGGACACCACGTGGCCCTGAATTCTCATCCCTGTGATCTGAGGAGGCCGCGGCCACCCAGAGTAGGCAGGAGTCACCCAGGGAAGTGTCACACGCGGTGAGTGTCCAGGCCCCGTGCAGCCAGGCTGTGCTCAGGACGGCGCCGTGGCTGTGCTTCCTCTGTGCTGGCTCACTAGTTTGGGACGCCCAGAGGACACTGTACAGCCCAGGGAAAGGACCCCTGGAGCTTGGAGTTAGGGTGGGAACCCCTGGGGTCAAGAGCGGACAATTCCAAACAGACCGGGAGGTTTGGGCCACTTTCTGGTAGAAGGGACTGTGGCCCGTTCCACCTCCATCCCTCATTTGATAGCCAAGAAAACAGGTTCAGAATAAGGAGGGACTTCCCAGGTCCCCGTGGGGAAGATCAGGCGCCCCGAGATCCACGAGGGGCCTGGTCGCTGCCCTGGCTGAGCCGGCGCTGGCCCAGCCCGGCCCTCCCGGTCATCCTGCTCCTTTGGGAAGGGCCTTGCCCAGCTTCCGGCAGGCGTGACTGGAGCTGGGCGCAGGCTGTGCGCCTTTCACCAGGGATTTCACTCCCGGCACAACGCAAAGCAAGAGACTGAGAAAGGTAGCAGACTTAAGAGCCGGAGCCGGACACACCCTGGTCGTGACGGTGGGAGCCCCGAGCTCTCTGGCTGATGTCTGAGCAGTGAGAGCGGAACGTGCTCAGAAAAACAAGAGATGAGCTGTGTTCGGAGGCGGGAAGTATCCAGGGGAGAGAGCTACCCAGACCCGGGCCACGCCTGGTCCCAGCCGCCCGCCATCCCACACGTGACTCCCTGAGTACCCCATCCCGCCAGGTGAGCGGTGGCATTAGGTTCTCCAGGAGCTCAGGCACTCCTGTGCCGGTGCTGGGGGTCTGCTGGCAGTGGGCAGCGTGGCACCCTAACGTGAGCAGAGGGTCTTGGTGAATCAGTTCCAGTGTAACAGAAACAGGACACACGATGGTGCAGGGTACTTGAATTACCCCAAAGCCATGCCCACCTGAGTGCCTGAAGCACTTATCTCCCGCGAAGGCCTCCCTGGTGCACAGGGCAGTGGCGCTGGCGTTTTTGACCATCCCTCCTAAAGCCGCTCAGAACGGGGTCAGAGGGCGCCGAGCCCCGTTCAGACAGCAGCAGGAGCGGCGGGTTGCTGCATCCGGGGAGGGGGGACTTGAGGGGGCTCCTCCTACCGGGTCTTTCACCATAACACATTTTTTATGGAAGCATCAAGAATTAGTCCCCCACGGAACACTTCGGGGTGGCAGACGAGGAGTGGCAGTGCTCCTGGCGGAGGCACGTGCGCTACTGTGCTCCTACCAAGGCATTTTCCTTCTGCGTAGGGACGGCGGTGCCGCGTGACGGTGGCGGCTGGCTGGCGTGCACCTGGACGGCCTCACCCTAGCCCAAGGAGCCGAGGGCCCCATGTGGACACTCACCCATCCGGCAGGCACACCACACTGACGCAGAGTGACGAGACCGACCCCTCTAGGCCCTCGAGAGCCACCCGGAGCTGCACAACCAGGACACCATCCTGCGGCAGTGTGACGGAAGCCCCGGATCTGGGAGCCTCTGTGGCTGAGCCAGTGTCCTCCCCCACCCCCTCCATGGGGCGTCCTGCAGTCTGGCCACCCCACAAAGCCCTCCTCCTGCCGGCCCTGGGGACCCTCCTTTCCCTGCGGGGTTGCACTGTAACCCCCTCTGCCCAGGGTGTAAATCCTAACTGTTCTGGGACCTTCCCTGCTCTGGAGCACAGCGGTGTCAGGTAAGGACCCACCTCTGAGGGTCTGCGTGGCCCCGCGCCTTCGCCCTGGGCTACAGCCCAGCACATTTGTGATTTTGAGACAGGGTCTTGCTAAGTTGCTAAGTAGTTCAAAGTTGCAGTCCTGGGCCTCAGCCCCCCAGAGCACCACGCCGAGAGGCTTGTCCCGCCGGGCCTGTCAGAGAGGGCCACGTCAGGATGGGGGCTCACGCTGGGGGTGCACGGCCTGGCGTCTGCAGGGGTGTGTGGTCGCATGGAATCGGAGCTGCTGTCCAGCGACGACGTGCCCATCTCCCCATCCCCACAGCCCCGTCTGCTGCCTCGGCTAGGAAGAGAGTGGGCTGTGGCTTTTCTAGACAGAATACAGAACACATTGCTGCTACTTTTGGAGAAGATAACTAATTTTGTGTCACTTCAATCTGAATAAAAAGTGAATTGTTTTTTAAAACAATAAAATGAAGCAGGCTCTTGAGGGCCGGCTTCCATGAGAGGCAGCCACGCTGGAGGCCAGGCGCTTCCGTGGCCTGTGCTCAGGGGAGGATGTGGGGGGAGGGGTCCCACAGTGGTGGCCTATGCGGAGCTCAGCCCCAGAGACAGCTGTGTGCAGCCCGGGGCTGCTGTCACATGGGACTGGACACCAGACCGGCTGTGGGCCGGGATGCTGTCCGACCCTGGGGTCCCAGAACTGTGGACTCCTGTGGAGTTAGGGATGAGGCCGCCGCCCTGACCCAGGGGTAAGGGGCTCCTTCAGGGCACTTGTCCTTGCTCCCTGGGGATGCCTCTCCCTCTGCTGTGCTCCACAAGATGGCAGAGGCACCAGGAAGGCAGAGGTGGCACTTTAACTGCTGAGCCATTCCTCCAGCCCCAAGTTGTTGGTATTTTGATAGGAATTGTATTAAACCTGTATATCAGTTTGGGCCATATAGTCATTTTAATTCTATTAATTCTGCCTATCCAAGCACAGGAGGTGCCTTCCCGTTTTCGGATGCCTTCTTGAGTTTCTTCGGTACTTACGGTTTTCTTTGCAGCGGTCCTTCACTTCCTTGGTTAGGGTTACTCTTAAGTGTTTAATTTTTGATGGGCTACTGAAAATGGGATAGTTCTTCTGAGCTCTTCCTCAGCGAGCTCACTGTCAGCGTAGAGGAACGCTAATGGCTTTTTAGCCTTGGCTTTGTATCCTGCCATTTGGGGGAATTTGTTCATTATATCTAAGAGTTCCGTAGTAGCGTTTCTTGGGTTTTCTGCATAGATAACCGTACCATCTGCAGATAGAGACACTTGGACTTGCGTCTGCTGCGCGTTCCCCTCATTTCACTCTCGTGCCCAGTGGCTCTGCCAGGGTTTCGAGGGCTGTGCTGAGCAGGAGTGGTGAAAGCGGACAGTCTGCGGTGTTCCCGATTTGAGGGAAAATATTTTCAGTTTCTCCCCGGTTACTATGGTATTTGCAGTAGGTTCGGCATTTATGGCTTCTGTCAGTTTGAGGTATGGTCAAAAAGCTTGGCCTTTTCCTCAGACCTTTTACCACGAATGGATGTTAGATTTTGTCAAAGGCCTTTTCTGCCTCGATTGAGATCATGTGGTTTTTGTTTTTGCTTTTGTTGAAGTGGTGGATTACACTGACTGATTTCCGTATGTTAAACCAACCTCGCCTGCCAGGAACGAAGCCCGCTTGATCATGGCACATGATTACTTACTGGGTTCTGTTTGCCAGAATCTTATTGAGGATTTTTGTATCTGTACTTATTAAGGAGATTGATCTATCATTTTCTTTCCTGGTTAAGTCTTTGTCTGATTTTTTTCACTTTTCGATTTCGAGGTGGGGCCCACACAGGCTTCTCTTCGCCCCAGCCCTGCCGAGCCCTGCGGTGACGGCGCGCCAGCTCCATCAGGGTCTTGCTGCATTGCCCGGGGCAGGATTCATCCTTGTGATTCTCCTGTCTCAGCCTCCTGACTGACTGGGATTGCAGGCGTGGCCACGGCACCCAGCGCCTGGCTCTGCGCATGTGTATGTGTGGTGTGTGTGTTTGGTGTGTGTGTGTGTGTGCGTGTGTGTGTGTGTGTGTGTGTGTGTGTGTGGTGTGTGGTTGGTCTGTGTGGTTGTGGTATGGGTATGGTTGGGGTGTGTGTGGTATTTGTCTGCTATATGTATATATAATGTGTGTCTGATGTGCGAATGGTGTGTCTGTGGTGTGTGCGCAAGGTATGTATGTGGTATGTGTATAGGATGTGTTTGGGGTGTGTGTGTGGTATGTGTTTGGTGCATATATGTAGTGTTTGGTGTGTGTGTGGTATGTGTGTGCACGCAGTTAGGAATTTCTAATGGCAGGGATGTTTCCAAACCCATGTCACGAGGCGACATCGTTGCGCACACATCGCAGAGTGGGCTGCACAGCTCCGGGGGCAGAGGGGCCACCCCTCCATGCCACCCACAGGCTCGGAGTGCCGCTGTCCAAGGCTGCCACTGCCAGGCAGTGCGTACAGGTAGTACTGTGCTCTGAACCCGCCCGGCCGGAAGGGGACTGCAGTCACGCGGGAGCTGGCTTGCAGCTGCGGCCCTCGGCCAGCCTGGGTGCTCCTGGCGTCCGTGTCGCACAGTCTCCCCACCGCCGGCGGTGTGCGTGCCCCCACCCAGCCCGTGCCAGCTGCGGTGCCAACCCCTTTGTGGACCGTCGCTGACCAGCGCAGTGGCACACCCATGGGCCCTCATCCTAGGGCCTTTCCCGGTCGCTGGGCCTGCGTGCTGGACAGCGTGACCACGAAGAGATTAGCCCTGGACTCCGGTTTATGTGTCCCGCCGTCTCGTTCTTTCTGTCTGTTCTTGTTTTGATTTTGAGATAGGATCTGCACGAGTCCCGGCACCGCCCGGGGCCCAAGCTTGCACCTCCTGCCTCCGCCTCCCGGAGTGCTGGGATGACGGGTGGGCATGCCAGGTCCGTGCAGGGTTAATTCTCCCCACACGGTGTAGACGGGTGATGAGACCAGCATACCTTCTGCGCGGCACTTCCTGAGCCCTCATTGCGCCTCCTTAGCGTGAGTGCTCGTCCTCACGGGGCTGGCAACCCGCTGTGAGCGCTGCTGCCCTGCGCCCGCCCAGAGACCCAGCTGTGAGGGTTGCCCGGGCACCAGGCAGCTGTGCCGGCAGAGATGGTCAGAGTCCACCCACTGGGCTCTGTGGACTTGGACAGGAGCCGCAGAGTCCCAGCAGGGCACGGTGGGGAGGTGGAATTGGGCTTGGTGGCCAGCACACTTGGGCCGGTCCCTACGTGCTGCCGACCGAGTGCAGTCCCCACCACGTCACTGGCTGTGCCCGGTGACACCAGCCGCTGCCCGCATTCTGCACTTTTTTTTGTAATACTGGGGTTGAACTTACAGTCGTCACACTGACCTTCATCCCCAGCCCATTTTCATGTTTTACTGTGAGACAGGATCTTGCTAATTGCGTCTCTAAGTTGCCTGGGTTGAGCTTGAGCCTAAGATCCTCCTGCCTCGGCCTCCGAGAGTGGAATCAAAGGCCGGCACCTCCAGGCCTGCCTCCGAGCTGGCTTTTTGTTTTTTGAGACAGGGTCTCACCGTGGAGCCCAGGCTGGCCTTGCGCTCACAGCCATCCTCCCGCCTCAGCCTCTGAGTGTGTGGGCATGAGAGGCCGATGCTGCCAAGTCCAGCCTGCATTTTGCTCTTGGAAGTATTGATGTGAGATTTCCTGCCAGGAAGAGCAGGCCTCGTCCTCCGGGCCACCGTGGGCTCCCACCCCGGCCTCGCCATGCAGGGCCGCCCACCCTGCACAGCCACGGCGGGCCCACAGCTCAGCCTGGCACCACGGCCCGCCTGCCTCCGCCTTCCGAGGCCACGCAGCCGGGGTGGCCATCTGCGCTGTCGCCTTGGCGAGAGCCACGGGCAGGGGTAGCCAGCAGTGGCCGTGTGGAGCTGCCAATGGGCCCCTGAGCCGGGAGCTCCCCGCCAGGAATCTCCACCATGAGGCAGGTCCCTCCCCTACCCTTAGGAGTTGCAGCGACTAGGGCAGCCGGCGCCGGAGCCACATACGAGCCCCCTTCGGGGACGCCAGGGTCTCCCCAGCCCCTGTGATGGTGCAGGGTGCTGTTCTAGGTGTGGGCTCCATGTGTCCCCACTCAGAGTGAAGGGTGAACTTCTGAACCAGGCCGAGTCCGCGAGAGCCGAGAACAACTGAAACACCAGCTGAACTTTTTACCCGGCCGTCCTGGCCCAGCTGCCGAGGTGGCCCGGCCCCGGGGCCGGCTGCCTGCGCCGGGCCTCGCTGGGGAAGCCGCCTCCGCAGGCCGCCTGCAGCAGCATTTCCTGTCCTTTCTCGTTCCCTATACAAGCTGGCCTGTGATGCCGGTGCTCTGGGAGGCTGAGGCAGGAGGACAGCCAAGTGCAAGCCCAGCCTGGCAACCTAGAAACTTAGGGAGATCCTATCTCAAAATCAGAATCGAACAATGAGCCGGATGTAGCTCGGTGAGGAAGCCCTGGCTTGATCCCAAGCCCCGCCCCCCCCCCCCCCCCAAATAAATGAATGAATAAACACAAACCCTGTAGAGGCTGAGCTGCCTAGGAACCTAATCTGGTTTCCTAAGTGGATCTGGACTCCTGAAGGATAAGTGGTTTCAGACCCGCACAGGTGCCTTCTCGGCCCCGCCTCTGCTGGTTACCTGAGATCAGGCACTTGGGAGTATCAGGAGCAGGGCCGAGCGGTGCCCCCCGGAGCAGCTGTGGACGTGAGTGGCCACCAGCTGGGCCCTTTCGCCCCCGGCTCTCCCTGTGACCCGGGTCCTGGGGGATGGGGAGCTTGCCTCAGCCTTGGTTTGGGATGTGCTGGCCCTGTCACCATCCCCTCTACCTGGGTGCAGCCCTGGTGACCGCAGTCCGGCACAACTGGATAGCAGCGGCCGCTGTTATTGGGTCCAAGATGATGGTCCCCGTCTGTCAGGCTCTGCATGGTGGTCCAACTCGACTGGAAGTGACCTGTGCTCTGTGGTGCGGTGGGGCTCACCCGATGCCCGGGTAGCCTTTTTCTGCAGGACCAGGATCTGAATCAAATCACCTCGGTAGGACCCTCAGAGCCTTCAGTATTTGGGGACATCTGGAGGGATCTAGAGCTGTGTCTCTGGAAGCCAGTCCTGGGAAGCTGGCTGGACGGTTCTGCACTAGAAGAGCTCTCTGAGTCCTGGCACACTGGAGCTGCCCCAGAAGAAGTGTGGCCCACCTGCCCGCCTGCCAGCCTGCCCGCCTGCCCCCTCCTCTGATCTGCCCACGTTCCTTCCTTCTTCCTTCTCCTCCTGCCTCGTCTGCCCTTTTCTCGCCCAGTGACTCTGCCAGTTTCTCTCACCAGGCCCTCCAGCCCCCATCCAAACGCCGTTTAGGGCTGAGCCACATGGAGGCGGTTCTGAGACTCTGCACCTGCTGCCCTGGGCTCATCTCCACAGTGCCCAGCTCGGAGCTGCTGGGCCCCAGGGTCCTCCTGCCTCTGCCGAAGGCTCCAACCTGGCCGCTGACACCCTTTGTCAGGACACACACTCCTCAGTGAGGGACACGCTGGGGCATGGCTGGAGCCCGCTGTCCACTGACGGCCAAGAAGGACGGCTGCCCGAGGACCTGCACGGGCAGATCCCAAGGACGCCCCCAAACCTGCAGACTAGGAAAGAGTCCAGCCCTGCGCCCAGGAGCCAGACGAGCTGTGTGCAGGCGCCCGATGGCCTGGAACAGCCCCCAGAGCCTGTCCTGGGGCAGACTTGCAGGAGCCCCTCCCCGGCTCGGCCCCCTCCGGGGATGGCGGAGACCCCGTTGCCCTGACGCTGCCTGAGCAACTCCCAAAGGGACTTGGAACGTCCCAAGGAGGCTACTCAGGAGAAGGTGCCGGGGGTGAGCTGAAACACAACCACCCAATTCTGCTCCCCGGGGTGCAGAAGCAGTACGGGAACACTGGGCACCGGGGAGGAGACCCCCGCAGGACCCACCTCCTTACCGGCACTTGGGGAGAAGCTGACGTCAGACGTGAGGACACCAGGGTGCTGATCTGTCCCGAACTGCGACCCTGTGAGCCCTTCCTGGGGCAGAGCCGGTTCTCCCAGGACCGCACCCGAGTTGCCCCGTGGCCCCGCCAGGCCCCCCACCAGGTGCCCACCAGGCTCTCTTAGTACCCGGCTCCTCCATGCCCGGGCTTCAGGTTCCTGAGGCGTGTGTCTTTCTCATGAAAGGCACAGACGCTGCCCAGGGAACGGACACTGAGCAGGGAGCAGATGCTGCACCATCGAGATGTCAGTTCCCGCCCGATGCGTCACGACTCCACACTGCTTAACATGCAGCTCTGAGGGTGAGCATTTAACCAGCTACTCTAGGTGAAATACAGAGTAGAGCCAGGCTTGGTGATACCGGCCTGCCGTCCCGGCACCCTGCGAGGCTGAGGCAGGAGGACCACAGGTCTGAGCTCATCCCGGACAACTTGGTGACTTAGTGCGAGCCTGTTTCAAAATCAGAAATTGAAAAGGGCTGGGAGTACAGCCCAGCGTGAAGACTCAGGTTTGATCCCAGTGCTGCAAACGAAATACAACAGAAAAGCCAGTGAGAGGCAAAGGCCCCCCAGCCAGTGTCCTGAACCCCGAAGCCCTGCAGAATCAAACGTGCGAGTGGTGCTGTTGTCGCCGCTGCTCTGGCCCACACAGCCCGTCCTCACCACGGCCAGCCACCCCGGGGGCCTGTGAGAGTCTCAGGGCGGTGAGCGCACAGCTACTGTGCCCATGCTGTGGTCCTTGCGGTCTCTGGTGTGTCCCCAGTGTGCCTTCACCAGCCAGCCTGGCGGGAACCAGGGTGCGCCGAGCCCTGCTCCCCTTGTCCCTCTCGGGCGCTCTGGCAGATGGAGCGGGTCATCCTGGGCTTGCCTGGGCTCCTGCCGGGGCCCCTCGAGCCCACAAGGGTCGCTGATCCAACGTCCCGGCTCCTGTCTTCCTCCACGACCGCAGCACTGGATGGCTTGTTAGTGCCGAGGAGAAGCACCTGCTGTTGTCAGCGCCTGTCAGACAGAAGTGGAAACTCCAAAACATATGAAACCGGGCGTGGTGGCGGGCACGCCTGTGACCCCAGCACTGAGAGGCTGAAGCAGGAGGATTGCTGTGAGCTCAAGGCCAGCCTGGCCTGGACTGTTAGAGCAAGACCCTGTCTCAAAAACAGAATAAGAGAAAAAGAAGGACAGCAAGTCCCCTCAATCCCTAGGGGACTTCTTCCGGTTTTCCAGGCTGGGCTCAGATCTGCACGTGCGGCTTCGTCAGGGGACGGGCCCAGCGCTGAGCGTCGGGCTTTCCCAGCAGAAGTCACATGTGCTGTGCTTGGGTCCCCTGGAGCAACTCTGTCTGCGTGTGTCCCGCCGTCCCCCACGCAGAGACGGAGCTGCGCTCGCGGCCCCTCCCGGCCCTTCTCCTCCTCCCGGGGGTACCCAGACCTCCATTTGTGCCGGCATTTGGGGGAGGGGCCATCTCTGGAGTGTGCTGTGCGAGGACATCACGTCACCCTCCCGGAGCCCCCCAACCCCCAGAAGTGCTGTCATTTCTCAGGCCTCCCCGCCTCCCGAACAGGTGTTCACGGGCCTGTCCCAGCCGGGAGGGGCGTTTCCGGCTAAGGGTCACCTCTCGGCCCAATCGTGGGAGCCGTGGGACTGCCTTGCCCCTTGGTCGGGACAGTCTGACTGCTCGGTGTCCCTGGTGGAATCCAGAAGCAGGACAGCACGCTTCCCAGCGTCACGCGTCTGCCATGCCCACGAGACGGGCACAGGAGCCCCAGATCGGGCGGTTTTCCTGAGGGCCTGCGCCCCCAGAGGCTCCAGCCATCCTCGTGTTCTGCTGTGTGACTCACAAGGTGGTGACGGCCGCACGGCTGGTCTTCCGGGCCGCTGCCCCACCCGCCCCCAGCGTCCCCGAGGCCTCTGCCTCTGCCTAACAATAACCAATAGCACCAATACTGCAATTGCTACTCCACAAGAATTCAGGCAGGAAATATTTCAAGGAGAGGAAAGACATTTTTTGAGACAGGGTTTCACTTTGTAGTCCAGTGTGGAGCCCAGGCTGGTCTCGCCCTCAAGGCAACCCCTGCCTCAACCTCCAGGGTGCTGGGATTAGAGGCTGATCTTTACGTGGTACTGGGCGTTGGCACTGGGGCGCACGCTGTGACCACTGAGCAAGCGCCCAGCCCCAAGTGGGGGAGGATTTCTGAACCAGTAGGCAGTTCGCTATTGCCTAGGCGAGCGCCTGGCACAGGGCTCTGTCCTCTCCTGATCGGCAGCTTGAGGAAAGGCCGGAGAATGGAGCCTTGGCATCCAGGCAGGTCGTCTGTGGAGGCCGCTGTCGGTGACCGGTGGAGGATCCCCGACAGCGCAAGCCTCGGTCAGACCCGGCCAGGGGCGCCCCTCGCCTCCATCACAGCGAAGCCACGGCAGCTGCTTTTCACCGACGCTGTCGGCAGCAGGCCTCTCAGCTGAGTTCTGCGTCCCCATTCAGCTCTGGTGGCAGTCACGGGGCCTCCCTGAACAGTCAGGTTCCCGGCGTTTCACCGTGAGGGAAGTGCCATCAACACCGCAGTTACCCTGGCTCTCGGGTCACCGAACACCAAGGACGGAAGAGCCGCACCCCACAGGCGCGGCCCGGCACAGGGGATGGTGCCGGGCAATGTTATTGTCCAACACAAACCGGGACAGTGAGTGATTTTGGCAGCTACTGTCAAAGAAAGGGCAGGGAACCGACGTCGCTGCAATGCCAGGCAGCCGTGTGCAGGGGCGGCCACTGTGTAGGGGTTAGTGATTCAGAACCCAGCGGGCCGTCCAGACGCCAAGAGACCCGGTGTGAGAGACGGGGCGGGGGCCTCACTGTAGCCTGACCGTACGAGGCGCAGTAAGAACGTACGCTGCAGATTCTAAAACCTGCCACCGAGAGGCTGAGGCAGGAGGATAAGTTTGAGCCCAGCCTGGGCCATTTAGCAATGTAGTGAAACCCTGTCTCAAAATCAGGAATTTAGAAAAGGAGGGGGAGGGCTGAGGATGTAGCGTAGAGTGAAGGGCCTGGGCTCGGTCCCCAGGACCACGCACACATGCATGCACACACGGGCACACACACACGCACACACACACACACCATCTGTGTGTGTCAGGAGGCCCCTGTCTACACAGAGAAGGTAGCTGTGGAGAGCCGGTGCTGCCTCTCCTGGACACGGCGATGAAGCCTTCGGTGTGAGCCGCCGGCCCTCCAGGTCTCCGGGCGGCGGGTGTCTCTTGCCTTCGGCCTGTGGCGCGAGGTTTCCTGAGTTGTCCCTGGGTCACCAAGGCAAGTGAGCATAGCTCTAGGTCTTCGGATGGGCTGGCGGGACCCAGCTGGATTCGCCTCACCCTGCTGGGAGTGGAAGGGCCCACCGTGCCCAGGGTCAGCCTCGGGCATCCGAGCTCAGCAGAGAAGTCCCACACGGTCACCCTTTGTCTGCGCAGGTGCTCCCAGCCTGACCGCTCCGTGCGGTGCTTCCCCCGGACACTTTTCCTGCCGATTAGGGGGTGAGCCTGGCCTGTCGCACCCCGTGCTGTTCCGTTTCCCTTTCCACGGGACACGACTCCTGCGATCCTGTGGCCCAGTCCAGGGGATTTCCATGTGGGGCCAGTCACAGGGTTTTCTAAGGCAAGAGTCTCACTGGCTCAGAGAGTGGGAGGAGCCAAGGGGCGTAGTGCAATGGTTAGAGCACTTGCCTAGCATGTACTAGGGCCAGAGTTCGATTCCTCGGCAAGACATAAGCGTTAGCTGGGCATGGTGATGAGTCCTTGTAATCCCAGCACTTGGGAGGCCAAGGCAGGAGGAGTACCGTGAGCCTGAATCCAGTCAGGACTGCACAGTGAGCTCAGGACCAGCCTGATGTCGCGGAGAGAGACCCTGTCTTGAAAAACAGGAAGAAAACGGAGTCGTGGCAGTGAGGAGGAGCGCCGCCCTGGGCGGATATCCCCGCGTGCCCCTTCGGCCTCCCTCCTGCTGGAGTGGGCCCTGGCGGCCCTGCATGTCTGTGCTTGCGGCCGGCCATCACCAGTCCCGGCTGTGCCCGGAATGCCCTGTCTCTGCCGGTTTGTGCCTCCTTCCCGGTGAAAGCCTGCTCAGTCTGAGCTCGTATTTTTTTTTTCTGACAAGATTCAGCTTCCTAAATCATAATTCTTTTTAAAACTCCAAATAAATGCTTTATCTGCTGCTACCTGTTGGTTTATTTCTGCTGCATCCACCCAGGTGGCGTGCCAAGCCTTCCCAGGTGTGACCTTAGTAACCAGCATGCAAACCGAGGTCCCCGCTCAGGAAGGCTGAGCACGAACCCCTCGGCTCCCTGCTCGGGGTGGCGGTGATGGGGTCAGGTCAGCGGCCACGGCATGGGGGCGAGAGGGTGTGCCTGGGATGGGGGCGTGAGATCTGCTCACGGAGGGGCCCTGGCAGGAGCTTCTTCACGCGGAGTCCGCGGGGCGAGGTTCCCAAGCTGTGCCCCCCAACCCTGGCCTGGCGTGAGACCCCCTCCTCGGAAGCCAGAGGCAAACGGACTGCTCAGACCTACACATTTGAGGTCATGAGGCTCCATCCAAAACAAAAACCTCCCTCCCATCCCTGGCCTTGGCTGGTTGTGCCCAGTGAACGCCGATAGCAACACTGGAGCCGTGGAGGGAAGTGGGCTGGGGGGACGGGGTGCCGAGCTGGGCACAGACGGCCAGTGGAGGGAGGCAGCTGGGGCCGCAGGAGGTTCCTGGGGATGGAGGTCGTGGGACCAGCAGGTGCTGTGGCCAGGGACTCGAGTGTCATGTGAACACTGTGGACCGCGGAGCCCTAGAGTCAAAGGAGACCTTACACTTACTTTGGGGCTTGCTCTCAAAAGTTTAATGCGCACAGAGTGGGTGGGAGACAGTGAGGCGGAGAGAGGTCAGCAGGAGGGGCACCATGTCACACCGCCACGTGAGTCCGAGCAACCCACGGGAGAGCTACACGGTGCAGTGCGTTTGTTTCTAAGTATAAAGGAGGGCAGGGAAGGGGACCACACAGATGTGTCAAAACAAAGCCATTTTCCGTGTGACTAATATGTGCTAATAAAAAGAACTGAACGCACAATCGCCAAGTCAGGGCGTGGGAGGGAGCGCCCTGCTTGGGGGGAGGTGCAGTCCAGGACCCCCACGGTGGAGCCGCCGCCCTGGGCCAGGCCTGACTGTCACATCTTACAGAAATGCCACCTCTTCCCGCTCTCCGGCCTGCCCTCCTCCCCAGGCCTGTTAAGTCACCTTGAGAAAGCCCAGGGGCTGGGACGCACCTCAGCGCTGAGAGTACTTGCCTGGCGTGCCTACGCCCTGGGCTCTGTGGCCCAGCACCACATAAAAATTAACCAGGTGTGGTGGCATGTGCCTGTGATCCCAGCACTTGGGATGCTGAGGCAGGACAATTGCTGTGACCAGCCTGGGCTACACAGTGAGTTCAGGACCCACCTGGACACAGTGAGCCCCTGTCTCAAAAGAGAGAGAGAGAGAAATAAAGAAAGAAAAGGAAAGACAGACAGACTGGCCTAGGAAATGGAGAAGTCCAGTCCTGGCTGTGCCTGTGACTCGGCAGGTGACCAGCACACCAAGGGGAGACACCCGGATGTGGGTAACCTGACAGATAGGCTCGTAGCTGGCTGGAATGAAGTGGAGAGGAGGGCCCTGGGGCCTCACCTACCCCAGGGAGCTCAGTCCTCAGTTTCTTCTTTTTCTTTGTTTTGGAGACAGGGTCTCACTCTGCAGTCCAGCCTGGTCCAGAACTCACTGTGTAGCCCAGGTTGGCCTCAAATTCGTGGCAATCCTCCTGCTTCACCCTCCAGAGTGCTGGGATCACAGGCGCGTGCCACCACACCCCGCATATGTGGTACTGGGGATTCGAACTCAGGGCCTTGTGCTTGCTAGGCAAGCACTCTAACTGCGGAGCTATTCCTCCAGCCCTGGTCCCCACTTTCTTCAGCTTTCGGCTAGCCATACCCTGAGTCCCCCAGGGGGCTCCTGGGCCTGGCTTGGGTGGGTGCTGCCCCGTGATCCCTCTTCTTGTGCGACTCCCATCCTCCCGGGCGTGCAGCTTCGGAGAGCCTGCCTAATACCGCGTGTGTAATCACACATGTGGTCACCGGGGAGGGAGCCGGCACCTTTACACGGAGCTGAGTTTCTGGCCTATTTTCTATCTTTCATTTTGAAGCCAGGGTCTCACTAAGCTGCTAACTTTCCCAGGCTGGGCTCAAACTTGGGATCTTCCTGCCTCGGCCTCCCAGAGAGCTGGGGTTCCAGGCCTGGGGCCCCCAGACTCAGCTTACACACACATTTTCTATTGATTCTGTCCCTCAGGAGAATTCCCATCGGTACCTGCCACACTCCTGAGGCGCCCAGCTCGCCGTCCACGCCGCCTTGGCGTGGCCCATGAGGTTCGTGTCTGTGCCTTGCTTACAGCCGGCCTTGGTTCTCCACTGCACTGGACACAGACTTCACGCTCCAGTGACCCTTGTCCGCCTCGCCAGTCTCAGCCGGTGGTGCCCACCCCCACAGCAGGTGGCAGGCAGCCGCCGCAGGCTGTTCCAGAAACACCTGGGCTCCTTTCCGAGACGAGTGCGGAGTGTGAGCGTGGCCGGGCCCTGCCCGTGGCGCTTGGATCCCTCCCGGGCTCTGGCCCCCAGCACCCAGGCCAGCCTGCTGGCCCCCAGGGTGGCTCCCCTCTGCTGCCACCCCCCTGCCTGCCCTGCGGGGGCTTCCTCTCCAGAGGGATTTCCCGGAAGCAGTTTTTCTTTGCAGCGCTAGCTGTGAGCCCTGCCAGGCCTTGCGCCCTCCGATGCCCGCGGCCCTGCGGCTGGCCTGTGGCCTTCCTCCCAGGTTCACCGTCCCTGAGACCCTTGGCACGGCCAGCTGCCCACATTAACCCCTTCCTCTTCCTCCGGGCGCCCTGCCCCACCCAGGCACCCTCCATCACCAGGCCTTCCTCCTGCCCGCTCCCTCCACCACTCCGGCGCTTCCCCCTGGCTCCCGGACGCGGTTCCTCCTCAGCACTCGCTGCCCCTCTTGTGGGGCTGCAGGGGCACCGATCAAGGGATCAGGGGGACATGGGGACATCTGAAGACTCGTCTAGTCAGGGCTGCCTGGCGCGAGTCCCCCGGCCCCGGCCCCGGCCTTCCCATCAGCCCGGCGCTTTCTTGAGTAGTTCAGGGACTCTTCTACCCCCGAAGGTCTCTACAAAACAGGATCAAAAATACAGTGACTGCTGCTGCCAAGGTCCAGCCAATGGAAAGGCAGGCTCGCAACGACGCAGCCCTGTGCCCTCGCTCACCTTAGCCGCACCGCATCTGGCTCTTCCTCCAAACCAGAACGACAGCAAAAGCTCAGCTGACGAGGGGCTGGAGGGATAGCACAGTGCTTGGAGCTCTTGCCTGGCAAGTGTGCGGCCCCGGTTCGATTCCCCAGTACCACGTAAGCCAGGCATGGCAACACACCTCTAATGCCCGCACTCGGGAGGCTGAGGCAGGAGGATTGCTGTGAGTCCAAGGCCAGCCTCGGCTGTGTGGTGAGTTCAGGACCAGCCTGGACTACAGAGTCAGACCGTGTCTCAAGACATAAAAAAGAAATGTTCGTGATTTGAGTGGATTCTGGCAATCCACGCCCCGAGGCACACTGCACCACGGCACACAGAGGGGACCCCAGAGCTTCTGTAGAGGGCAAGGACCCTGAGTGGAGTGGGTGTGCTCAAAATGAGGTGGAGGATTTAGTGACGATGTGTGGTGGGTCATTTTCTCCAATCTAAACACTGACTATATTTTTTGATCACACCTGTATGTCCTGGCGCTTCCTCTCCCACCCAGGAGTTTCACCCAATCACACACACGCTAACCACACACATGCACACACCCACGAGAAGGGGCATGTGCATACAGCACATGTATGCACATGTGAAGTATCCATGTGTGCACACAGTATGCATATACATGTGCACATGTGCAGATCTTGATGAAGATACCCTCAATTTTAAAGGTGGTTATTTCTGGGTGTTCAGGGAAAGGATTTCTAAAATGTTTTTGTATTTCCTGATTTTTTTTTTTTTTTGAGACCGTATCTTGCTCTGTAGTCCAGGTTGGTCCTGAGCCCACTGCGTAGCCCAGGCTGGCCTCTAACATACAGCAGTCCTCCTGCCTCAGCCTCCTGAGTGCTGGGATTACAGGTGTGCATCCCCGTGCCTGGCTTATGTGGTGCTGGGGAATTGAACCTTGTACATGCTAGGCAGGCACTCTGTTACACTTTGGGTCTGGACTGGCCCCCAAAGCCTCCTGTGTCAGGATGTAGTGGAATGCCTATGGGACCATTGCTGTTCAGAGGCGGGCCTGGTAGGAGGCAGCTGGTCGCCAGATGTGACCTGTAAGGACACGCGCCAGCTCCGCCCACCCTGCTCACCTGGCTTCCTGTGTGCCACACCGCGAACAGCTTGTCCTGCGTCTGGGTCTCAGCCATGCGCATCCACCCTGGCCAGCCACCCATGAACGGACTGAGACCTTCTGAAACTGTGAGCTACAGTAAATCTCTCCTCCCTGAAGCTGCGCATGCGGGTAACGTTTCCCATGAGAAAATGACCAAGACACACTCTAACCATTGAGCCGTGCCTCCAGCCCCCTGATTTCCTGATTTTCAAAATGAACATCTCTCTGTTTTTCTCCTAATAAAAGATGATGACCTGCCTTCCAGGCTGCAGTGCCAGGGAAGCAGGACTGTAACACAGGAGGAGCAGGTGGCGAGATTGGTGGCCAAGGGACAGTGACTGTGTGCCTCAGGCAGAGGACCCGGGAGCACGGTGGACCAGCCTTCCCCATGGTGGCAGTAGGGGGGCTGCAGACTTTGAGCTGCTCAGAAAAATTAGCTCAAAATGCATCATGGACCTAGAAAAAAAAAACCCACAAAACTATGAAATTCCTAGGTGCTTAACACAGGAGAAAGTCTGGATGGCCCTGGGCTTGGCCATGACCTTTTAGATACAGCCCAGGAAGGCACGGGTCACAAAAGAATAAACAAGCTGGAACTCGTCAACATCCAAGACTTCTGCTTGGCAAAAAAAAGAGAAAAAAACCGCCATCAAAGGAACAAGGGGATGGGTCACAGGCTTGCAACAGACGAGCTCGATAACGGTGTTATCTAAAACACACAGAAAACTCTTCCTGCACCATAATCAGACAGTGTAGGACACGGGCAGGAGACCCAAGCTGACGTCTTGCCAAAGTAGACGTACCCGCAGCAGACAGGCAGGAGCGGAGCAGGATGTGGCGGGCGCTAGGGACCCACATGCGGCAGCGCCATGGCACAGCACATGCCACCTAGAGCACAGGCGACCGAACACTGCCCCCCCATGTGCCCCACGAGCCAGCGCCACAGGCACCTGCCGCCACTGCCAGTTAGAATGCAGCATGGGCAAGCTCCAGCCTCGCCAGGGCCACCCTAGGGAAACCCCGTCTCAGAATAGAAAATATGAGTGGGCTGGGGATGGGGCTGGCCCTGGGCTCGGTCCCCAGTGCCACAGGAGGGGTCGGCGGGAGACCGAGAGTGCTACCTGGAGAGGAGACCTGGAAGTTGGCTCCTAAGAATTCCCGCAGCTGGGTTGAAATCTTGTCCACACAAACCCTGAAACGCCTGTTTCTAGAGGCTCTATTGGTCCCCTCCAAGTGCCGAAAGCCTCCCGGGTCTCCCCGTCATTGGGCCTTGGTTCTACACTGTGATGTGTGAGCTCCCACGCTGCACAGACACATACCCTTTGGTGAGTGAAGCCGGTCTGACTCCTCCTGGGTACCACTCAGAGAAGGCGAACTCGTGTCGTAAGGGGATTCAGCCTTGGTCAGCCGACTCCAGAGCTGAAGGGCTTGGAGGGGCACCCACTCAGGACCTCCTCCTGAGCTCTTTCACTAATAATCCTATGTTCACTCTGCACCTCGCCCCCCATAAGAGAAGGGCCTGGGGAGCAGAGCTACCTAGTTAAATGTACCCTGGAGAAGTGGGGTAGGGGACAGTGCCCAAAGCCGCACCCCTGCGGCCCGCCCAGACACGCCTGGGGGTGAGCCACAGCAGCCGCCAGGTGACTCCCAAATCAATCACATTGGCACCCACAAGCCTAACCTCCACTGCCCACCCCTTGTCCACCTGGCATTTCTTAAACCATACCTGGTCCCCAAATAAATGCAAGATTGTGCTTCCGCCTGATACAACCCTACTGCGTGTTCAATCAGAAATGCAATCATCCCTTCCCCAAAGCTCGACTGTTTCAGCATTTTTCCAAAGCCTAAGTCTAAGTCCCTCTGCGGGTCAAGGAAAGCGCTTTGCTGCGATCCTCTGTAAAAATCAAAAGCCAGTTACGTAACCGCAGGGCACAACAACACAGGATAAGCCTTTCCACTCTTAAGGGCGGGTGTGGGGTGGCAGGAAAGAACCGGACCGGGCAAGACTGGAAGTCAGCAGGCCAGCTTGGCCCGCGGGGCTGCGGTGCATGCAGGCTGCCGGGCCGGTGCGGGGGGCGGGGGTGCTGCTGGTGCAGCCTACTTCGCTGCACCCCTGAGCTTCCTAAACTTGCTGCCTGTGGCTTTGCCTGGCAGCCGTTCCGCATCCCTGACACCCCCAGCCTGCTCCATTCCCTCGGCCTGGTGCACCTTGCAGGGTCCCGGAGGGCACCGCTGGGCGTCCCTGGCCCGGACACCCAAGCGGTTTTCTATGAAATCTGGGCGGAGGCCTCCCTATACCCACAAGTCTTGCATCCTGCCAGCTGGCAAAACCAACATCACGTGGATGTGCCGAGTCTGCCCTCAGCAGGAGCGGCGCCCAGCCTCAGGCCGTGGCTCCCGCCGGCGCTGTGTGTGGATGGCTGAGCTGCCGGAGTCGGGCAGGGTGGCCCGCACCCCCAGGACTCTGTTTTCAGAGGCTGGCGCTGTCCTGCCTCTGAACCTGCCGGGTGGGCCGGGCTGACTCCTGAAATGCTCTGAACGCATCTTCCTCCGGCCCGTGTACGAAGTTGCTGGTTTCCCCCCTTAATCTCATTCTGCTAAAAGGCTTAGGATGTGGCGAGACGTGGAACAGTTTTCTGTGGGAACGTGACACACGTGGCCTCTCGTCTCGCTGCGGCGCAGTCCTGGCTTCCGGCGGAGCCCCGCGCCCGGCCTCTACTGTCTGCACCCCCACCAACATCCCGAGCTTCCGAGCCCCAGCCGGAACCCCCACCAAGCTCCATGCACAGCTGTCTAGGCCGTCTCCACCCCGTGTCTCCAGCCTTTCCCAGATTCCTCCTGTCCACACCAGTTCCAAAGGCCTCTGACCCCGCTGTCACGAGCGTCACATCAGTGTCTGCAGGACCGGTTTTTGGTATTAGGTTTTCTATTGCTGGACACAGCACCCAGCACTTGCACCCGACGGGAGGAAGGCAGAACGTGGCTCTGCAGTCTGCAGCTCCAAGGCAGAAGCGTTATGGAAGGAAGTGGGGAAGCAACCTGCAGGGGACCCCGCCAGCGGAGGGGCCAGGGCTGGATGCAGCACCACCCACGCCCCGACCCCCCAGACATCCTCGCAGGGCGTCCGCCTGTGCCTGGGTGTGCTCTGGGCAGCTCGGGCTGATCAGCTCAATACAGCCAGGCTTGGCTACCAGACCACATGGCCACTTTAGGGCCATGTAATTTTTTTGTTTGTCTTTTGTTTTTTACCGAAAAATGAAGAGTTGAGCTGTATCAGCAGTTTGCGTGTTTTGGGGTTTCTCACGGAGAAAAATGGAAATCAGGTAGGGCTGTGAACCTTGAACTGTGCCAAATAACCACTTTTAAAACTCTATCACCTACCAACCATGTTTTCTAAAAAAATAAAGAACTCTGCCTTATAAAGTCATCTTTCCATTATAAAAAACATTTTAGTCCACAAAAATTAGAGCACAGGGGTCTTAGTGACTTTTTCCTCACCGTGACTCAACACCCGACATCCACCACTTAGGGAGGGAGGGTTTATTGTGGCTCACGCTTTCAGCAGGTCACAGTCCAATCATGGTGGACGGCTGGAAAATGCTGGAAGCACCTGGCAGGGCTGGCGCGGGGCAGGGCCAGAGCCAGAGCTCCAGCTGCGGAGACCCTCACAGCAGGGTGGTGCAGAGAGAGACTGGGAGGAAAGGCGGAGCCGGCACGCGCCCCTCCAGGCCAAACCCCAAGCACCTGCCCTGCCAGCCAGGCCCCACCTCCAGCCCTACACAGTGTCCATAGAAACATGAGATTTTGGGGGGACACCCCAGATCCAAACCACCACAATAGGGCTGGGACCATAGTTCGGGTGATGAATTGCTTGCATAGCAAGCCCAAGACCTACGGTGTGATTCCCCAGCACTGCATGAGCTGGGTGTGGTGGCGCACGCCTGTGATTCCAGCACTCGGAGGCTGAGGCGGGAGGATTGCTGTGTACTCAAGGCCGTCCAGGACCACATATTTCAGAACCAGCCTGGACTGCAGAGCAAGACCCTGTCTCAAAGATAAAACAGAACAATTAGGACCTAATTTTTAAAATAAAGGACAAACATTTAAATGGAATACCTTGAATTTTAGTAATTGAAGGTATTCCTTATTATTTCCTTTATATATCTTTATGTATCTATATATATGTTTTATGAACTGCGGAGAACTCATCCAGTTTGTGGCCCAGCACCTGAGGGTGAGCAAATGACATCTAAGTTGTCCCCGTCCTTGTTTGTTTGTTTGTTTGTTTGTTTTTAAGGAAGCAACAGTTTACTGAACAAAACAAAAATCAAGGAAGGCTCTTGGCTGAGAAAGCAGGAGGGGACAGAGGTGGGCTACCTGGCCCAGAAGCCGGGAGGGCCGGGGCAGCTGTCCCCACCCCAGCCCTTGACACGCTGAGACTGAGTCAGCTCGCAGGCGCTGGGACGCGGTGCCTGAGTGGGTCGGCGTATGAAGAGGAAAGGTTCCCTCGGCTCGTGGCTCCGGCGCTGGCTGCTGACCGCCGCCCGCCGACCTGCAGCAAGGCAGCTGGTCCTGGCAGGGGCTGCCGAGGGCCCTGCTGAGGTTTGGGCCCGCACTGTCCCCCAGAAGCCTCATGTGCCTGGGACTGGGTGTTACTGGGAAGCTGAGCTTGGCTGGAAGAGGCGACGTCTGGGGTTTGACCTGGAGGGACTGTGCCCGCTTGTTGAGAGTGGGGTCCCGGGGGCAGACTGTCAGGAGTGTGTAGTTGACTTGTGGTCGGGGAATGAGGGAGGGGACCCACGCTCGTTGGGGGGCACCTGGCTGCCTGAATTAAGTAAAGGAAGGAGGAGGACACGTGCCACAGCTTCTTCCTGGGCGGCTCTGGCCTGGCAGGCGCAGCCTTCCTTTGCTCCTGCCTCACTGGGCTTCCGCCCGCCCTGGGGTGACCGGCTCTCCGGCCCGTGTCTCGGCCGCACACCTTCTGCTGCTGCCAGCCGCCCCATCGACCGGCCCTGTGCGTGAGACCTTCGCAAACTCTGCGCTAAACGAAACTTCCTCCCTTACGTCGTGGGTGTTGCGTGTTTTAGCACAGCAACGATAAAGCAACTAAGACAGTCCCCTGCCGCAGGGCAGCCAGCAGCGAGGCAGAAGGGCAGAGGCGGGCCTGGGTCCCCGTGTCCCCACCCATGCGTGACTTCAGTGGCCTCACATCCTTCCAGGAGGCCCCACTTTCCTAAGGGTCCTCCACCTCCTGGTAGCACCACGGGCTGAGGACGCACGAACCCCGAGGACCTGTGATTAAACCCAAGTGGGGCCTCTGTGTGCAGATGTGCGTGTTTTGTGTATCCTATGGTTCCAGGGATGGACCCCAGGGTGTCACAAGCCCTCGCCCTCCACTGAGCCTTGGCAGAAAGATCCGAGGTGGGTCTGCTGAGGACGGAGCCTGAGCCCCATGGCAGGGCCGTACCGCCCCCCCCCCCCCGGCACCAATGACTGCCCCTGGGGGTAGGTGTGACAGGCGAGAGAAATGGCTTGGGGGTCCTGTGACCTGCTGGATCGGGCGGTGCCAGGGCACAGCCAGGCATGTGGCACCGTCTCTGCCCACGGCCGCGTTTCTTCTGCCCGGCATGCCTTTTCTGCATCGCCCTCTCCTCCTGGGAGCAGCGCTGTCCTGTCAACCAGCTCGCCCGGGCTCCACTTGTTCTCAAGGGGGTCAACCTCCAGGCTGCTGTGGGCCAGCAGGCACCGTGACAGGGCCCAGCCTTCACCTCAGAGCTGGCAGGCACCCTCTGCCTGCCAGCACCTGCTCAATATCCCCCCTCCTGCCCAGCTTCTGCCTAGGGCCCGGCCTCTGCCCGGCGGCAGCCATGGCCCAGGCCCCCCTGCCCCTGGCCACCTTCCCAGGTGGAAGGTTTGCCTTCTCCATAGACCTGGTGAGACCAAATTCCTCCTTCCCCAAAGCCAACCTCAGGCTTTTTGCAGGTGAGCAGGGAGACGCCAGAGCTGTGCTGCCCCCCAGAACGGACGCGGCGCTGCCTGTCAGCCACTGGCAGGAGGGGAGCAGGGCGTCGTGCCAGCGCTGGGCCCAGTGGCCGTCAGAGATCCTCCCGGCCAGCAGAGGCGAGGCTGGGCCTGCTCAGCACCGGGGCCTGGCCGAGGCGCTCACTGTGGCCGGACACACGGGTCTGCCCTCCCTCTGAGCATGGCAAAGAATACAGAAAGCACTCTGTGCTCCTTTCCAGTTCATTGACTCCCAAAGCGGTGGCAAAAAGTGCCGTTTCCAGGTGATTTCCTCAGCCCGCTGCGTCTCCCACCCTGAACCTTTCACGATCGCAGTGTTTTGCCGAGTAGTTTTAGAGGCTGAGGCGAGAGGATTGGGAATTCAGGCCCGGCCTGGGCAATGCAGTGACTTAGGGACGCTGTCGCAAAATGAAGACTGAAAAATCAGCTTAAAGTGAGAGCCCCGGGCTGAATTCCCGGAATCAAAAACAAAAACAGTGTGTGCATATGTGAGTGCGTGTGTGTGAGTGCTTAGGACAGATTTGCTCACACCGTGGAGAATTCCCAAGGTGCAGAAAGGCCCAGGAAAGAAGAAAGCTCGTGCCCCTCCCGGAGAGCCTGGCTCGAGTGCCTGCCCAGAAGCTGCCCAGAGCCTGCCCGGGCGCCGACATCTTCCCAGGGTCCGTCTGTACACCTGTGGTGGCTTCTGCCAAACGCAGCCGTGTCCAGCAACGGCGCTCTCCTTCGCCCGGCTTGATGGCAGGCTGGGGCTAGCGGTGGGCAACGGGAGGCCCGAGCCACCTGCCTGACCACTGGCCGAGCCCAAGTCCTCCCACACCTGTGGTTGGTCGGAAGCCGAGGGGTGGGAAGCCAGCACCGTGCCCTGTCCCCGCAGCCTCCTGTCTCACGAGGACAGCAGGGCTGCCAGGAACAGAGAGGTTCCACCCAGGCTCCGCCGCCCACACTCAGCTTGGTCCTGTCTGCTGACAAGCAAGCCCATGGCTGGGCAGAGCACCGTGACGTCGCATCTCCAGAGCAGGTGCATGCGGGGTGGCGGGCACTGTGGCGGGCACCGAGGCGGTGCTTTGTGCAGACCACACAGCACGCAACCGTGGAAAGGATTATGTGACTGCTGTCCACTCTGCCCTACTTTTTCAGATAAATGGCATCGTACAGGTGGTCTGTTTTGTTTTGTTTTGTTTTTCTCTTTCTTCTGTACTGAGGACAGAGTCGGGCAGGGCTGAACTACACTGTAGGGTTTATTTATTTATTTTTACTTTGAGGCAGGGTCTCGCTGGCTTGCCCAGCTAGTCTCCAACCTGTGATCCTCCTGCCTCAGCCTCCCAAGTAGCTGGGATCACAGGAAGCTGCCCCGGTCCTCGGCTGGCGATCCAGCCCAGAACCTTGGCTACCTCCCCAGCCCGCTTCTCAAGACAGGGTCTTGCTAATTCGCCCAGGCTGGACTCACACTTGCAATCCGCCAACTCTGGCCTCCCAGGGTGCTGGGGTGACAGGCCTGTGCCACCAGCCCGGCTTATCGTGGGGTTATGGCTTTTCGTTGTTACAAATTTATTTTTCAAACCTGATACCTATCAGAATATATATGTTTGCATTTCAGATGGCAAAGGGCTATTGGGCCAAACAGCTTCACAGGAGAGAGCCTTATCTCTGTATGTCATCCGGCAGGGAACCGAGATGCCGATCTGTGACTTGTGGGCCAGTAAGAGAACATGCGTGTCGGGGCCACCTTCCTCTCACCTTCCCCTCACCCGGCCCTTCCACCGGAGCTGGCCCTCGGCTCATCCGGACCCACATCTAGTTCTCCAAGGTCAGAAAGTCGGTGTGCTCGGTGGGCCTGGTGATGTAGGCCTCTAATTCCAGAGCTCTGGGAAGCTGAGGCAGGAGGATCACGAGTTAGAACCTAGTCTGTCTGGACAATGTGGTGACTTGGCAAGACCCTGTCTCAAAATCAGAAACAAACCAGGGGCGTAGCTCACGTGGAGACCTTGCGCTTGATCTCCAGAACTACAAATAAGGAAGACAGAGACAGACAGACAGACAAGTGCGTCCTGTGATGGGACCTTGAAACGAAGCATTTGGGGCCCAGGGATCGGCCTCATCGTCACCACGTGATCAGCGCCGCCCCCCTTCCCGAGGGACGTGGCCTCTGCATTACAGGCCTCATGGCCACCTCCCCATCCCTGGTCTCTGTGTCCCTGCACTGAGGCTCCCGCTGCACCAAGGGCCCCAGTGCTGGGTACCCTCCCCGTCCTGCTGGCTCCTCTCTGCTGGATGCGCCCTGTGGCTACCCTCTGCTTACCTCTTACCCAGGTCAGCCACCAGAAGCTGCTCCCCAGGCCCAGGACTTCCTCTGGGTCAGTCACCACTGCGTCCCTTTTCCTAGAACAGTGTGGCTCTCAGTGTGTGCACACTGGATAAGCAACACGCTTCTGCACCTGGTGAGAGTCTAGGGCCTCTCAGCTCAGCTCACCTCCATGGTGGTCACGGCTCCTGCCTCTGCGGCTCCCATGAGCCACATATGGGCCTCGTACATGAGCTGAACAGGTGCTGGCATGATGGCAAGTCACCTGTCGCCTCGGCAGGGCAGCACAGCCTCCAGCGACACTCCTGGTGGCCAGTGTTCCTTGGTACTGGCTCCCGCTCTCTCTGTGGAGTGACTGGGGCAGCGATGCCCACGGCAGGAGGGCAGGACCCTGGGGACTGGCCTGGCCAGGCCTGCCTCTAGCCCTGGTCCCCTCCCTCCCTTTCCTTCCCTCTCTCCTCCCTGCTCAGCAGCCCACTGAGCCTGGCCCTCCATTCTGCAAGCCCCCAGGCTCCCGCAGAGGCTGTTTGAGGGTCTTCTCCCCTATCTGTCCTCAGCCACGCCCAGAGCCCAGATCCAAGACCTGTTTTGTTTCTGGTTTCCGGTGGGGGGGATGACACCCAGGCCCATCACTCTCTGCGTCCCCAGTCACTTTCACTGTTTATTTCAGATAGGATCTCAGTAAGTTAATATGTTGCCCAGACTTGCACTTGGAATCCTCCTGCCTCAGCCTTCCGGGGTGCTGGGACACCAGGTGTGTGCCATCATGCTCAGCCGGACGGTAGTCTTTTGCCTCTGTTCCAGAGACAGAATCTGCTCTCCTGCCCTGCCCTGGATAAACCCCACGGATTCGGCGACACGCCCTCACGTCGGAGGCCGGCTTCTCCAGGGCCTCCGCTCTTTCTGCCTTGTTTCCTGTAGCAACTGTAGAGGCTGTGAATTAAAGTGGCCCTGCCGGGCACTCTGGCACCCCGAAACCCAGAGCTCAGACAGGACCTTAACCTCTAGAGACAGCTTGTTGGAGAAAAGCAGGAGGGAGACTCTGGGTCCTGGAAGGCAGGACCCCGAGCCAGGGGCCCGGCTCAGCCATTCGAGCACTTGCTCAGCACAAAGAAACGTTCTGGGTTCAGAAAGACTAGCTGGGCGCGGTGGCGCACACCTGCAATCCTAGCACTCTGGGAGGCTGAGGCAGGAGGATTGTTGTATATTCAAGGCCAGCCTGGGCTCGATAGTGAGCTATTAAGAAAGCATTCAAGCACGCTGGATCCCTGGCTGTCCTGTCGGCACGTGGGGCCTGGTAGAGGGGCAGCAAGGGCGGAGCTGCCAGGCCTCAGCTGCTACCAGGAAGCCTGTTAGTTCTCATTTCTTCTTTAAATTGACACGACATTTGGGGGCCATAGGTTGAGCCTTTTGGACGGCAAAGCTCTTGCATGGTACTTGGCGCACGTGCACGGCCATGCCGCGTCGCCTCTGCCAGCCTGATGGCCGAGAGAAGTCCCGGGTTCAAGTGCCATGTCTGCGTGGCAGGGCCAGCTGCCCTCTGGGGCCTGATCAAAGGGCCAGGATCAAAGACAGCTTGCCGCTTACTGGTGAGGCCAGAGAGGTTGTCCAATCCCAGCCCCAGCGAGATCCCTTCAGGGAGCCCGAGGCTGTGTTTCTCCAGCCCCGGTCAGAGCTGGCATGGCCCAGGGGGCTGGAGGGCGGCTCTCCAGGCCTCTGGGTCCTCTTGTCTGTCCACCGATCTTCAGCAGCACAGGCAACTTCAGAGACACACGGCCAGTGTGTTTGAGCACTCCGGTGTCTCCTTCCAAACTCCAGCACCAGCCTGAGCCCCCGCGGCCGGGAAGGAGCCCGTGGGCAGCCGTGACCCACCCAGCTCTTTCTGGGAGTGTGTGGGCAGCAGAGTCGGGCACGGGAGCCACGCCCGTCACCCACTGGTACCACTGTGGGGCAGCGGCACCAGCCCGTCAGGCTGGCAAGCCCTGTCGCCCTTGGGAGCGCTGCAGTGGGCCTTCTTAGTCTTCTCTGCTTACCCCGTGGCAGGGTGGTGGCAGGAATCCTGGGCAGAGGCCCGGTTCGCCTGTGGACTCTGGGCCTACAGGAACCAGAGCAGGCCCACCCGGCTCCTCCGCACCCCACCATGAACGAAGATCCCCCTCCGATGGGAGGGGCTTCACGGCTACCCCCTGTGGACTCAGGCTCTTCCACCGATTGGGGGGGGTGGGGCTGCAGGGCATCCGTTTCTGCCACCCTGGCTGGAGGAGCAAACACAGGGAACTCGGCCTCGGCAAGTCCGAGAGCATCATGGGGTGATCGCAAGACTGGCAGTGTCCAGAGCCTCCAGGGCCCGTGGAGCCAGGGGGACCAGAACAGGTTCCCCCTCGAGGGCCCGTGACCGGCCTGACTCAGCAGAGCAAGTCTCAGCTGGGCCAAGAGGACAGGCCTGGGCTGGCGGGATAGGTGGGGCTCAAATGACAGGCCGGGCTGGGCTCCTGAGGGTCAGAGCTGGCGCGCTGGGGTGTCACGGGGGCCCGGGGCGGGCAGCGAGGCCGACCTGGCCGTCTGGACCGCAGCATCTCCTGCGTGAGTGCTGGAGCCTTTGCGCATGGATTCCCTGGCATCTTGGCAAAGCTCATAATAACCCCTCCCCTGTTTCCACCCACGATGGCTCTGCAGCCAGAGGTGTGAGAAGGCACCAGCACCTCACCGAGTACAGTGAGCAGAGGTGGCTTGAAAGCACGTTTTGAGCCAGGCCTGGTGTACAGACCTGGAATCCCAGTGCTCTGGGAGGCTGAGACAGGCAAGTTCCAGCCTGGCCCAGGCAAGCCCAGTACCATAGGGGTAGAGAGAGAGACAGAGAGAGAGAGGGGAAGGAAGGGAAAGAGAAAGAAAAAAAGGGAATGCCCTTGTGTGTCCAGTTTCCCTCCATAAAGCCAACAGAAAATTGGACCAGGCCCTCAAGAGCCGCCTGAAGATTCACCCGGATTCCAAACACAACAGCCGTGGGACAGAGGACCTCGCCCTCCCCTCGGCCCTGCGCCCCCGGCCTTCCCATGGCACCAGCACCTTACCCCAGCCCCGTGGGGCTGCCTGGCCTCTGAGGGCTGAAGCCCCTCCTCGGAGTACTGCGTCCAAGCCCATGTCTCAGCAAAGCCCCTGGGGCTGCCCACCACACTGCCAGGCTGGCAGAGTCCCGGAGGTTCCCTCGCAATGGAGCCGCTGGCCTCGAGGTCACGTGCTGCTGCCACACCTGCTGCGCTCTCGGGCCCCCCTTGGCCCTGGTGGACGAGCGGGGTCGGAGCTGGCCAAGGCTGCGCGGGCAGCACGGACTCCCGCCTCCGTCTGCTCTGTCGAGATGGGTGCCCGGCCTCCCACGGGCTATTATTAGTTTATTCGTTTTGGTGCTGCCGAGATCGAGCCCAGGAGCTCCACACTGAGGTACATCCCGGCCCGTTTCTGTTTTCGAGACAAGGTCTTGCTCAGCTGTCCAGGTTGGGCTTGAACCGGCCATCACCCTGCCGCACAGAGCTGGGACTGTAGGCCTGCACCGCTGGGCCGTGCTTGACTGGGGACAATTTAAAGCTATCAACATGGGGCATTGAGTCCTGCAGGCTACTGAACTTGTAGACAGCCTCTATCCGGGTCCCATGGCTGCCCCATCCCCGCGAAGCCTGTGTGGGCACCGGCCCCGGCCAAGGACCGAGGCAGCTGGTGGGACCAGAGCGCCCCAGGCGTCGTGATTAGTGAAGAAGCGGACTTGCTTCTCATCGTCCCAGGAAGTTGAAGGTGGTTCAAGGTCAAGGCGGCAGCAGGTTCGGCCAAGGGCAGGCTCTACTTCTGAGGTGGTGCCACGCGGCCCGGTCCCATGCAGGCAGAGGCAGAGGGGTCAGCCAACGGCCACATGAAGCCTCTTTTATAAGGCTCTTAATCCCATTCTTGGGGGGGGGAACCCCTCATGCGGTAATTCTAACCTCCCAAAGCCCTTTCTCTAGTGTTGCCACTTTGGCAGGGCCCTGGGGTGCAGGCCTATAATCTTAGCACTCCGGGAGACTGAGGCAGGAGGACGCCGCGGTGGAGCCCAGCCTGGACAATTTAGCAATTCAGTAAGTCGCTGTCCCCCAGATCAAAAGTAAAGAAGTGCTGAAGGGGGCTAGAAACGCAGCTCGGTGGTTTAAGCACCGCCTACCAAGCACCACGCCCTAGCCCCACTTAAACTGGGTGTGGGGACACGAACCTGTAATCCCAGCACTCAGGACGCTGAGGCAGGAGGATCGCCTTGATTTTGAGACCAGCCTGGGCTCCACAGTGAGTTCAGGACCACCTGGACCGTAGAGTGAGAGCCGGTCTCAATATAAAACGAAGCAAGGCCGAGGCCACAGCTCAGGGTGAAGACAGCCGTGGACGTGATCCCCAGTCTGGGGTACAGAGCTCCCCATCCAGGCAGGCCTCAAGGTTTGCCCCTGACTTGTGGAGGGCACACCCTCTGACCCTCGCAGGGGGATTTCTAGGGCCGCGGGAACTGGGAGGTCGAGTCTTATCTTAAGGTGTTACCTGAAGCCACGAGCAATGAAGATTAGAGGGGACGGAGCCCCAGCCCGTGTGGGCACACGCCCCGTAAAACGGAACCTCCAAGCACAGGGACCTCTGCCCTCCCCTGATGTGACCAAGGTCCCAGAACACAGCCAGGACAATATTTGTTCATTAAATAGGATACTTGGTCTTCTCTTTCCGCTCTGGGAGCGTAACCCTGGGCTTACATGTGCTTTGCAAGCACTCGGCTGCCTGGCGACAGCCCCGGCTGCAGAGACCGTGGCGGGAGGGGGGTCCGGGTGGGACCGTACTGGGGAGACGCGGCCGCTCCGGGATGAGAGAAGCCTGCTCCTGGTCCGTGGAGGCCCAGACCCCTGGGCCATGGTGTGGGAGACCGGTCTCGGGGAGCCACCAGGGTGGGCCCGGGTCTGCAGGAGTCGAGCATTTTTTTTTTTTTTTTTTTTTTTGAGACAGGGTCTCACTCTGTGGTCCAGGCTGGTCCTAAATTCACTTCAGAGCTCAGGATGGCCTTGGACTCATGCAATCCTCCTGTCTCAGCCTCCCAAGTGCTGGGATTACAGGCGTGCACCACCCCGCCCAGCTTATGTGGTGCTGGGGAATCGAACTCGGGTACTTAGCACTTGACTCAGCACTTGCTCAAGCGCTTTAACCACGGAGCCATTCCTCCAGCCCAGGAGTTGAGTATTTTTAAGAAGAGACACCAGAGAGCTCCACATCCCCGCCTCTGCCCCAGGAGGCCACCACGTGTGCACGGTGAAAAGGAGGGTCCCGTGGGCCAGCCATGCCCGCGCCTGACCCCGCCAGAGCCTGGACCGCAGCTTCCAGTCCCCAGAGCCTGAGGAAGTAAAGCCCCGAGCTCTAAGCCACGGCGTCCCAGCCCTCGGCCAGCACCAGAGCCCAGGCAGCGTGTGCCCCGGAAGATGCTCCTGGTCCACCTCAAGAACAGTCATTAGCCACCGGGAGCACGAGTCTGGGGTCACACAGCCCCGGTTCCAGGGCAGGACTCTGGTTCCCAGGGCCCTGGGGCCGCAGGGCTGGTCTGGAGCTCCGGGTAGCCCAGAGGGCTGAGCCAGGCGAATTCGTCATTTTAAATACAGAAGGAATTCATGAGTTGGTACTCGTGGCAGAACTTCAGGGGCTGCAGAAACGGGCGAGCGGCCACGTTCGTGCGGTGAGCCCGTCACCAGTCTGGGTGCGTCCTCCCAGCCGCCTGGCACTGCACCCTGTTCAAGTGTTCACCTGCACCACCTTGTATTTATTCTGGTACCACGGATGGAGCTCGGGCTGTCACACTAAGCTCCGCCCCCAGACTGTGCTTAAGTTTTGGTTAGGGACAGAGTCTCGCTAAATAGTCAGGTTGCCCAGGCTAGGCTCGAACTTGTGGTCCTCGTGCCTCAGCTTCCCGTGGTGCTGGGATGACAGGTCGGTGCTGCCTGGCTTGGCTGTTTTTCAGCCGTTGAGCTTTACTTGAAAGGAATCACGTGCCGTGCTGCCTGGCGCTTGGCAAGGCCCCTCCAGCCTGCCAGGCATGGCAGCAGCTTCCTGTGGTCGGTGTGTGGCACACTCTCGTCTGGGCTGGTCCTAAACTCACGATGGAGCCCAGGCTGACCTCGAGCTCACAGCCTCAGCCTCCCAGCTGCTGGGATTTGTACAGGCGTGCGCCCCTATGCCTGGCCCCAGGCTCTGTGCTTGCTGAGCAAGGGCTCTAACCGCTGGGTTATTCATCCAGCCCTATCCCAGTTCACTTCTTCTTCTCCTTCTTTTCTTTGAGACAGAGTCTTGCTCTTTAGTCCAGGCTGGCCTTGAACAGATGGCAGTCCTTCTGCTCCGGCCTCCTGAGGACTGGGATTGTAAGTTTGTGCCACCATGCCCAGCTCATGACTGTGGCGCCTTCTGCACCCTAGGCAGGCACCGCGCCCACTGAGCTGTGTACCCAGCCCCTGTTCGTCCCACTACGTATGTACATTTGCTGGGCTTCCAGGTTGGGCCGCCCCAGGGCTGTCACACGGGCTTCTTGTGGACACGTGGACACTTTCCTTCCATGGACGATCGGGGAGGGCACACTGGGAAGGATTTCTGGGGATTTGCCCGGCCCGGGTGCGGGGCTCGCTGCCGGAACCGTGGCAGGCTTGCGCGTCTCAGGCAGGGTAACTTCTCCTGCAGGGATGCAGAGGGAGGATTTTTTTTCTCCCTAAGCTCCGTTTCTGCAGTGGCCTGGGTGGCAGTTTCAAGGCTGCCGCCCCGGACTCCTTGCTGCTGATCGCTGCCTTGTGACTTGGCTGCCCAGCCCAGCGAGCAGGCGGAGGCGGGGGCGGGGGCGAGTCGCCCCATGGGCCGCAGGCAGGGGTCGGCACCGGCCCTGGGGAGGCCCGCATGCTTCCGGACTGAGTCCCATCGGAGGAGGTCAAGCGAATCAGCCACCCTGCTGGACCCGGGGCCCAGCTCCCTTGGCCTCAGCCTGTGGCGCCACCGGGGCCAGCGAATCAGAAGCCCCAGGAAGTCAGTCCCTGCCAGCAGGGGACTGTGGCCCCTCCTGACATTCCACGAGCACTTTGACACCGGAGGCCGGTGGCTTTCCTCCTGGCCTGTGACTCCCAGCACAGGCCCCTGGCCTCCTACAAGGGCAGCAGAGCTCAGGGAAGTCGGCAGCTGTGACAGCCTAGGCAAGGAGCTGAGCTGAGCCCCGGCCTGCTGGTGACATGGGTGCCGTGCGGGCGGTCATGTCCCCGTCACCTGTATGCGTAGGAACTGTGGGGCCACCCCTACCGGGTTCGTGCACAGGTACCTGGAGAACCGCGCAGTAGTGCACTGGAAGGATGATTCTGGCTTCAGAATATAGCCCTGCCCAGCGCTCTGGGAGGCCGAGGCAGGAGGATTGCAAATTAGAGCCCAGCCTGGGCAACGTCATGGCTGAGTGAGACCCTGCCTCCGAGGCCAAACATCCAGGAGGGCTGGGGGATAGAGCTCAGTGGCTCAGCCTGGGCTCAATCTCCAGGATCGCAAAAATAAATAAATAAATATAAACAAAAATAAAATATTACATCTGTAATCCTGGTACTCGGGAGGCCGAGGCAGGAGGATTACTATGTGCTCACGGCCAGCCTGGATGAGTTCAGGACAAGCCGGGACTGCAGAGCGAGACCTTGCCTCAAAAAAATCCTAAATACGTTGCAATGGGTCTCCACAACCATTTGTGGTCACAATGAGGTAACGATCTGGAAGTGGCCCCAGGCGCAAAGGCTTCCCAACCCCAGCCAGGACAGACCCACCTTGCCAAGCCTGGGGTAGGCGGCCTACCTGGCTGTGGGGGAGACGGGGAACCCAAGCGCGGCTGTCTCAGCCACTGTCCCTTGGCGGGGACAAGACACCCCACGTCCGCAACTCGAGGGAGAAAGGAATTACTTAGCTCCTGGTCTCAGAAGGCCCCACACTGTCCACTCCACGCAGCTGGGTACGCGGGACAGACAGAGTCGGTAGCCAGCGGGGGGCAGAGCAAGGCCGTAGTGTTCCCGGGAGCAGCTGCGACAGCGTGTCCTCTCCCGCCTCTGTTTAGTTCAAGCCGCCAGTGGCCCCCAACACACACCCAGGGTGCGCCCCTCTCACTCTCTGGCCCGCAAGTGGAGCACACCTGGCTAGAATCTTGGCCAAGCCGCCCCACCAAAATCCCTCCAGGTCAGCCCCAAGCACCTGCCCGCTCCGGCCAGGCCCCGCCTCCCAGTAGCACATGGTTCTGCCGTTTTCCCAACGCCACCCCAATTCTGAGGCTTTTGGGGGGACACTCCAGATCCCAACCACAGCAGCAGGTGTGATCAGAGGGTGGGAATTTGAATTGGGAATTTGCATGGGAAAATCCTGTCCCTCCGGGGGCTTCAATGCAGGTGACTGGACTGCAGCCCAGCTTAAGTGGTGCCGGAGAATCGAACCCAGGACCTTGTGCTCGCCTGGCAGGCACTTTAACCACTGAGCTGGGCCTCTTGGGCCCAGCTTACCGCAGTGGGTGCAGCAGCCCCACGCTCGTCACGGTGTTGCCGTGACAGCCCACACCTCTGGCCAGTCCCTCCCTCCCTCCCTCCCTCCCTCGACACAGGAAATATTTCCTGGGAGGAAGAAGACAGCTGGAAGTCATCGCAGACGTAGAGCCCCAGCCCTGGGGACACGCGTGTGTTTGGGGAGGGGAAACCTGGGTGCTGAGGTCTGTGAATCCCACTGATCTGGCAGGAGAAAGAGTGGCCCAGTCTTCTCCGATCTTCTTGTAAGGAGATGAGCCAAGATGTTTTGCCTAAAACCGTTTTTTGAGCTCTCTTCAGGTCAGGTTTCTGGGGAAAAGGAGAGACGGGAGCGTGGGAGGGGTCAGCGTGGCGGCCATGCGGTGGGCACGCGCCCGCTCCCCAGGCTGAGTGTGACTGTCGTGTAGGCCAGTGCGTCCAAACAAGAGTAATTCTGGAGGGGAGAAACACCAGGCTTCCACCCTTAGAGCCACTGATTTATGGCCTAGGGTGTCTTTACGGGACTCGGATGTGATGGCCAGGAGTAAAAACACAGCGTGACCCAGCCAGCAACGCAAACGTGGGGCTCCTTGACTGATTCCCACGACGTCCTGAAGCTCTTAAAGGTACGAGTTTTGCAATGACAATTGTCTTAGTTACTTTTTCATCTCTTAATACCTGATATATCCCTTACCCACAACTTTAGGGAGGAAAGATTTGCTCTAGATCACAGTTTCAGAAGCTCTCAGTTCATTTATGGGCAACTGGCGATGCTAGAAACCCACGGCGGGGCTGGAGCCGGAACCAGAGCTGGAGCTCCTCATTTTTGGAAATAGGGTCTGGCTCTGTAGGCCAGGCTGGTCCTGAACTCACTATGTAGCCTAGGCTGGCCTTGAATTCACCATAGTCCACCTGCCTCAGCCTTCAGGGGGCTGGGATCATGTGTGCATGTGTGCCCCCACGCCCAACTCATGTGGCGTGGGGAATAATCCCAGGGCCTTAGCAAGTGCTTTAACCACCGAGTTAATGCCCCAACTCGCCAGGAGCTAAATTTTATGCGGCGCTGAGGGATGAACCCAGCTTGCCCTAGGCAAGCAGTCACCACCAACCACCACCGAGCAGCACCCCCGCCCCGCCCTGATTATCTCAAAAAGCAGCTTTGACCCTACAGCCCCTTCAAGGCTGCACTGTTTCCTCAGGATTCGGAGAAGTGTGCGCATCTTGGGACACGCCTGCAGGGCGGGCCACGCTGCGGCTCCCTCCGGGCTCCTCCCGTGGCCCCCGTGTGCTCTGACTTAGGGTCACCAGCGCCCCACGTCGTGAATGGTCACCAGCGCCCCATGTCGTGAATCGCTCCCGGCCCCCTGGCAGGTGTGTCACCCTCATCACCTGAGAGACAGCCCCCTCCACTCCCCGCTCTCGAGGCTCGGGGCCCGAGCCCGCAGCCGCGCTCTCCGGCCACCACAGATCCGGGGAGCCTGTTTCTCCATGTTTACGGAAAGGCAGCAGAGCCAGGCAGCCTGAGAGCTGCCATCTAGAGATAAAATTCCACAACCCTAGCCAAGCCTGGAGGTGCCGGCCGGTCATCCCAACATTCCGGCAGGCAGAGGCTGGAGGAGGAGAGGGTGGAGCCCAGCCTGCGTGACCAGCGACTTCGCCCGTCACTGTCTCAACGCAAACACTTAAAAGCGGGCTGGAGAGGCAGCTCATTGCCAGAGCGCTTGCCTGGGTGCTCAAGGCCCTGGCTCAGTTCCTCAGCACTCATGAAAATTAGCCGAGTGCTCGCTTCGGCAGCACATACACTAAAATTGGAACCACACAGGCTGGTACATGCCTGTAATCCTCGCGCTTGGGAGATTGAGGCAGGAGGGTTGCTGTACATTCAAGCCTGGGCTACTAGTGAGTTCAGGTCCAGCCTGAGCTACAGAGTGAGAGACTTGTTTCAAAAAAGGAAAAACAAAATCAATCTGGAGATGTAGCTCAGTGGGAAGCCTCTGGGTTGCACCCCTGATACTACAAATGTACGAACAACCCTCCCCGCATCCAGGGCTCAGGCCCCGGTTTCCAGGCAACCCTGGGGTGGGGTTGCACCCGCCTCTGCCTAGGCACCCAGAGCTTCAGGGGGCTGCAGGGCAGGGTGCTGGCGGGGCCTCCACGGGCGGGTGCTCTCCTCCGGCGTCTGACACTTGCCCCATCCTTTGGAGCCACCCCGTGCCACCGCTTGGCTCCTCGGGCACAGAGGCCTTATCAGGCCTGCCCAGGCCAGGGCAGGTTCTCGTCTACCCTGGACAGGGAGAGGGGCACCCCTCCTGTCACCGAGACTCCAGGGCTCTTGTCAGCTGATGGGCAGGAGGCAATGGTGGTGCTAAACCCGAGACAGCCAGTGCCCGGGGGACTCTCAGAACACCTTCCTGGTTCAGCACCAAGCGTGCAGGGCTCAGAGGCTCAGACCCTGGCCTGGTGCCGGGTGACCAAGCAGGGCTGGGAGGCCAGAGCCCCCAGAGGAGGACAGATGGGACCGACAGGATGAGGGGGGACAGTGGGCCGGCCGGGAGGGCGTGTCGAGGAGTTTGGTCCCCTTCTGGAACTAACAGTAGCGCTCAGTGGACCTGGGCAGCCTGCTGACCCACCTAGTACTTATCAGGAAGCCTTAGGAGGGGACTGACCAGTACATGCTGGGATCCCTGGGTGTCAGGCTGCAGGCATGGAGGGCCAGGCCTGTGCTGCCACCACCCCCACACAGGTGGCAGTTGCAGGCCACTAGAAGTGGGTCCCCTGTCCCAGCAGCGAGGTCCCCGGGTGTGGCCAAAGCATCGGGCCGCGCCTCCTGTCCCGGAGATAAAGCCTGTCTGCGACTGGACACACAGAGACACAGGTCGTGGGGGGACGCCTCACGTTCCAGCGGGTGTGCATTGAGGGCCCCTCCTTCCTCCCCTGACACCGTCATCACCTGTGGCCCCCGCCCCCGCCCCAACCCCTGCAGCACCGTGGGGAACCTCAGGCAGGGTGCTCACGCACATAGCGGGGGCAGCGGTCCCTTCCAGGCTGGCACTTTCTGTGCCAGGTAGGGTCAAGGACAAAGACCCGGCCAGCTGTCTCTGTGCTCCAAAGCCAGGGGACTGGGGCTACCTCGGGTGAAGGACAGTGTGTGATCGCTGGCGTCACCTGCTGCCCTTGGTGGGTGCCGTCCTTGGCTCCGGCCGCCTGGGGGATGGGCCGTGGTCCTGCCCGCTGCGTCTCCGCACCAGGAGTGTGTGTGTGTGTGTGGGGGGGGGGGGAGCTGGGAGGGCTGCAGGACGTAGCCCAGCTCCCCGCCCTGAGTGACGTGTGTTCTGCCTGGTCCTGGGGACACCCTTGGTGGCACCTTGTCCCTGGAGGAGCCAGGGCAGGACTTGCCTGTGTCTGGGGGGGACGCATGGGGGATTCAGAGCCCATCCCCGAGGCCCCGCCACTAATGCCTTGTTTAGGTTTGATTAGGAGACAGACCTTGCAAAATTGTTAAGCCGTCCAGGCTGGACTAGAGCTTGCAGTCCTCCTGCCTCGGCCTCCCAGCGATGCTGGGCCTGAACTCGCCACGTAGCCCAGGCTGGCCTCAAACCCACGGCAATCCTCCTGCCGCAGCCTCCCAAGTGCTGGGATTACAGGTGTGTGCCACCACGCCCAGTTTATGTGGTGCTGGGGAATCGAACTCGGGGCCTGGCTCTTGTGCGGCGAGCACGCTACCTGCTGGGCTCCTCCTCCAGCTTAACGCGCAGGGGATCTCTGGGACTCTGTGAATCCGGCTGCGGTGGGCCGGCCAGTGCGCCCACGTGTGACACCAGCAGCAGCGTTTGAGAGGTGCAGTCGCCTGGCACACAGTCCAGGGCTGCATAGGCCTTGCGCTGGCCCTGCCAGCCCCACGGTGCCCACCCTGCCCGGCACCCCTGCCAGTCCTCTTAGGGCCTTGGCACCCGATGCCCTGCGCAGAACTCCCGGCACAGCGAGTAGCCAGGATGGCCGGCCCACGGGGCTTGTGTTTGTCTCTTTATGTTTATTGAGCACAGGTCACACGCCATCGGCCATGCTGACATGCGCAGTGGCTGGGCCCACGGGTCGCGCAGTCAGGCCCACGCTCCGTCCCGCAGGGCAGCAGCACACCCAGTCGGCGGCCCCTGCCCAGGTCCCAGCCCCGTCAGCTTCCTGTCTTTACACACCCCCTTTCTGTCGATTTTGTGTAAAAGGAATTATATAATCACGGCACTGAATGCACTGTTCAAAGTTCATCTGTGTGGTAGCACATATGCGTACCCCGCTCCTCTGTGTGTGTGTGTGTGTGTGTGTGTGTGTGTGTGTGTGCACATGTGCTCGTGTGTGCGGTGCTGGGGACGGAGCCGGGGCCGTCACGCAGAGGCCGATCCTCCTGACCTCTTTATGTTTTTTGGGGTTTTTTTTTTGACACTGGGTCTTGCTCAGTTGCCCGAGCTCGGCTGGAACTTGGCATCTTCCTGCCTCAGCCTCCCCCAAGGGCACTGGGACTCCAGGCCCGCTCCACCTGGCCTGGCCCACTCATGTGTTCTTGCTGCCACCCTCACCCACCAGATGTCTGGGCCTGTACCACCCGTGATAGGCCCTGGCCTCCAGTGCTTATGTAAGTTTGGTTACTGTTATTGAAAACTGAAGCCCCGACTCTGTCGTCCTGGCTACACCCTGGGTGCGCAGCAGCCGCACGCAGGATGGCCAGCCCCTCAGGACTGGCCGTGCCATCGGGCCGAAGGGGCCACCGTGTGCCTGAGGCCCAGCGTGGGAGCAAGGGAGGGAGGGAAGGCAGGCGGCGGGGGGCCGGGAGCACCGGGGTCCTGGTGTTCTGGCCAGTGAGTCCTCTCACATCTGCGAGGAGGTGGGCGACCACTAGGCCTGCCCTGCCCTGCCCTGCCCTGCCCATGGTCCCGGGCCACGTGGAGCGTGGCCTCAAGCCGCCCTCTCCCCAGTCAGGCCGGTGGGGGCTCTGAGACACCCTGAGGTGGCAGGCAGGAGGCGGCGAGTTTGGGCAACAAGTGGTGGCCTGCGGGGCCGTGGACAGACCCGCCTGGCTCCCTGAGAGCGGCCTGGCCAGCCCCGAGGGGCTGCCAACTGGATCCCCGCCTCCCCCCGACCCTTATCGCCTTCCCCCCACTCTCCATGTTTGATAGGCAAGGAGAGAAGCCACGAGAGATCACAGTGCCAGCCTCACCACAGCCACGATGAAGGCCTGTCACTCCAGCGCTCTGGGAGGCTGAGGCAGGAGGATCGCCGGTTCAAGCCCAGCCTGGGCCACTGGGAGACCCTGTCTCAGAATCAATCAGGCCGGATGTTCTTATCCTCCCACGGGAAGCTGCCCCATAAATATACCCAAAATGGGCTGGGCGTGTAGCTCAGTGCGAAGGCCCAGGCGCCATCCCCAGGGCCAGAAAAAAGGACAGGAAGGAAGGAAGGAGGGAAAGGAGGGAAAGTGTGGTGTTCAACAGATGGGTAAGAGGAAGAGGGACGGACCTGGATGGGGGAGGTGGGCCAGGAGCAGCCCCAGGGAAGTCACCAAGAATTTACAGACAACTACAGGGGCCTGGAACTTAGGTGAACTCAGATAACCTGAGATAGGGTGAGAGAGAGAGAGAGAGAGAGAGAGGCCGGGCTGCCGGGAGCCAGACCCGGTGCTCCCTGACCTACCAGCAAGGACACGGGTGTCCTGCGAAGGGACCCGGGGGCTCATCAGGGAGAGGACGGGAGCCCGAGGCACATTCTGACTACAGGGCTTTGAGGCCAGTTTCGAGTTTCGCCAGGTTTCGGAGCCAGGCCCAGACTTCCTGAGGGAAACCCCTGGCGGCCAAACCCAAACTCTCCGGTCACGTCAGGGGTCAAAAATGCTTGGATTCTGGAACATTTCGGATTTCAGATTTCTAGATTAGGGACCCTGGGCCCAGGCCCTTTTCTTTTTTGAGGCAGAATCTTGCTCCCGAGCCCGTGCCAGTCCTGAAAGCCCTATTGAGCCCGGGCTGGCTAGAGTTCACGGGCCCCGGCCTCGGCCTCCCAAGTGCTGGGGTTACAGGCGTTCGCCCCACGCCTGCTTTCTGTGGTGCTGGGGCCCTTCCTAACCCGAGCCCAGCCCCTGTCTGTGTTATCATCGGGGAAAGTGAGGCCCGCCAGGGGAAGGGGCCACTTCCAGGCACCTGGGGCATGGACGGAGGCTTCCTGGGCCGGGGAGCTCTTCACTGGACAGGCCGGGAGCTCCCCAACCTCCTCTAGCCTCGGCCAGGAGCCCCCACCCCCAGCTGACAGGCTGGCCTCGGAGGCTGCGAGCACGGAGCCCCGTCAGGAGCCCTTGGCTCTCGGGTCCCAGGACCCACATTTAATCCAACTGCGAACACCCTTATCGCAGTGTGACCACACTGAAGCCTGTGCTGTTCTCCTGACTGGTGTGGGGAACCGCTGTTGGCTTCCCCGTCTGCCCCAGAAGCTCCCCAGAAGTGGCTGGGCTGGTACCACGGGCACACTGCCGGACGGGGTGGTGCGAGCCGTGACGGGCCCCTGAGCTGCTGCCTGGCCCAGCTTTGGGAGCATTTGTTAGAGCTGCCAACGCTGCCACCCTCCCCACAAGACGGCAGAGCGGACCAGCTCCAGCCGTGGAGATGGCAGCAAGGGCCAGGAAGGGGACCCGGGCCCTTCCTGGTGCCTGCTCTGTGGAGCCCTGTGGCGGGCTGGTGAGGGACCCAGGGAGCCCTCTGGTCCACGACGGAGCAGGACAGTGGTCGTGGGGCAGCAGGGCGGCCAGGAGAAGGGACAGTGCCAGGAAGAAGGGCGGAGGGAGGGAGAGGGCAGGGGGTGGAGGGGAGGGGCGGAGGGGTAAGGGGGCAGCAGAGTGCCGGGGTCCAGTCTCCAACCACCATGGGGGGCCAGGAGGAGCATTTAGGCAGAGGTGGAGGTCTGGGCAGAGGCCTCCCAACAGGCCAGAACTTGACTTTCCCCAACCCATAGGCTGCTGGACGCGAGCCGCCTGCTCTGCCCTGGGACAAGGCAGCCTTTAACCAGAGGTGGCGGGACCCGATCTGCACCCTGGGACCCCTGGAGCCCTGCAGAGGGGGGACCCGGGAAGTGGGGAGGGACAGCGGGCTGTTGGCAGGAGGTCTGGGGATGCAGTGCCTCCTTGGGAAGGGCAGGCTGCCCGGCCGCCTGTGTCCAGCAGGGCCAGGCCCACCCGCTTTGCTGAGGCTGCACTGTGTGGACGGACAGGCCGATGTGCCGGTGGGCCCCGCCACGCCTGGCTCCCTCTGCTCCTGGCACTCTTTTTTTTTTTTTCTGGTCCTGGGCACACTGAGCCACATCCCAGTCCAATTTTAATTATTATTATTAACTTATGCTTCTGTTTTTTGAGGAAGCGTCTTGCTCTCTAGTCTAGGCTGGTCCTGAAATCACTCTAGCCCTAGCTGGCCTGGAACTGAAGGCAGTCCTCCTGCCTCAGTCTCCTGAGTGCTGGGATGACCAGTGCGTGCCACCATACCCGGCTGATGTGATGCTGGGAATCGAACTCGGGGCCTTGAGCTCCTCGCCGTCCTGCAGGGCCCCCGCTAAGCCCTGGCCAGGCTGTGCCAGGCCGCCCCAGGGCCACCTGTCCCCAGGGGCAGCTGCAGGGACGGAGGTGATTGGCCTCTGCAGGCAGAACCTGAGCTTCCCACCAGGCGCAGGGTCTTCCCAGCACGCCGCTGAGTGGTCCTGCTGTGGCTCCCGGTGCCCGGCAAGCGCGGGGTGGAGCCTCGGCCTTTAGGAAGGCTTCCGGCCACGCGATGGCGTCATGCGCATGCTACTACACATGAGGCTCGGACATTGGGGGTGCATTTATTTATCTATCATTTGTTTTGTGGCCCTGGGGACTGAGCGGGGGCCTTCACGCTGAGCGACATCCCCAGCCTGGGTTCTGTTTGTTTCTGGCTTGGAGACAAGGTCTCACCAAGCCGGTAAGCTGCTCGGCCGGGCTGGAGCTGGGGATCCTCCTGCCTGCCCCCAGAGCGCTGCCTCTCCAGGCCTGCCCTACCACCGCCCCTGCTCCGTTTTTCTTTAGGACATTTTTGCTGTTGTTTGTTCAGGATGCCATTCAGCACTGGGAGGCTGAGGCAGGAAGACTGCTGTGAGTCCAAGGCCAGCCTGGGCTCCATCGTAAGGTTAGGTCCAGCCTGGGCTGTAGAGTGAGACCCTGCCTCAAAAGGAAAGAAAAGAAGTCCCTCGTAACCTGTTGGCAGCAGTTACTCTAGTGGGCGACGGGCACCAGGGCCAGCTCACCCCGAAGCTGCTGCCTCACGTCCTCAGCCTGTCCCCAACTGTCCTGGTGACTGTCTCCTCGCTGTGACGCCACACCCGACACCCACAGCGCAGGGAGCAAGGATTTACTGTAGCTCACAGCTTCTGAAGGTCTCAGTTCATTCACGGGTGGGTGGCGGGAACATGGAGGGACACCTGGCAGGCTGGGGCAGGGGTGGGGCCGGAGCCGGAGCTCCGGCGGTGGAGATCCTCACGGCATGGTGGAACAGAGAGACTGGGGGGAGGGTCGGAGCCAGCACGTGCCCCTCCGGGTCAAGGCCCGGCACCCGCCCTGCCAGCCGGGTCCCACCTCCCAGCCCTGCTCCATATCCCTAGGAACGTGAGGCTTTTGGGGGACACTCCAGATCCAAGCCACAACACCGTCCTAGCCTTCCTGGTCTCGTGTTCCCTCGGTGGCACGTCCCTCGTGCCCTGATCTGCCGTGGTTGTATCTGGTGGAAAGTGTGCACCTGTGGCCAAGCGGGAACAAAAGGGGCCCTCTTCTTCCCAGCGGTGGCCTGAGAGGCAGCTGTCACCTCCTGCCCTGGGCAGCAGAGGTCCCCTGACCTCGGGATTAACAGAACAGAAAGTAACAAGGAGTCTTGCGGCTGAGCCAGCGGGTGGCCAGGGCCCAGCTGTCTCCCTCAGCCCTGGGCAGGGAGGACACCGCTTCAAGGTCACCAGAGCCCAGCTCCCAGCAGCCCCCTGAGTGAGGGTGCCCCACGCTGAGAGGGGTGGGCTCCTGAGCCCATGGCAACTGGCTCCACACCAGGGCCTCTCGAGAGCCATAGCAGGCACCGGATGTCCCTAAACCAGGGATCAGTTGGGAACTCTGGGACTGGGGATGGTGGAGGGAGGGGATTGGCACCATGTGTATTTCCTGTCCCGTGCCCTGAGGTACCCGTCAGCGTGTCCCCAGCCTCCAGCTGCCCAGCACGGGGCAGCTAGTCAGCCTGTCTCTGCTGCCCAAGGGCTGCCAGTGGCCCCAGGAGGGGACACACTGGTGCTGCACCCTGGACGAGTGGACTGTTCACCCCAGAGCTCTCGTGTCTGGCCCTGAAGCTGGGTGACCACGGACCTGAGTGACCAGGCCAGCAAGGTAAGCCTTCGCCCAGTGTGCTTGGGCGCCCTGCGGCCTGAAGCTAGACGAGATGTCTGTGTCACTCGGCTGCAGGCCTGGGCCTGGTGCCCCATGGCCACCCACCCGGACCTCACAGGCATGGAGGTTCTGGGAGAATCTGGAGCACCGCATGGCCACCACAATGCCCCTGGCACAGAGGGGGTAAAGGGCCTGTCACGGCCTTGGCTCTCTGCACCCAGAGGAGGCTGGGTCTTTGAGCCGGGGCCCTCGCTTCTGGGACGGCCTGGACACTCTCTCCGTGACAGGCCACAGGGAAATAGCCTGCTGCCCTTGAGCCCCTCCTCCAGAGAGAGCTGGCGCGCTGCCCCGGCCTGGAATCTCGGCGCTTTGGGAGCCTGAGGCAGGAGACCAGGAATTGGAGCCCAGCCTCAGCAACTTGCTTAGTGACTGACTTAGTGAGACCCCGTCTGAAAATTCAAAGTGAAAAGTCTCCCCAAGGCTAACTCTGTCAACCCCCAGGAGCACAAGCCTGCGTCCCCAGGGAGGACCCAGTGCAGCGTCACGCGTGGCCTCTTCCCACAGACGGCGGTGCACGTAGAGGGACCGCGAGGGCGGCCGCTTCACGGCGGGGATGAGCGTGCACGCTGGAAGGGCTCTCCGCGGGGCTGGGGGGTCGCTCAGTGGCCAGAGCGCTCTCCCGGCCTTCCGAGACCCTTAAATCCCGCAGCACCATATAAAAACTCCCAGGCGTGCTGGTGCACACTTGTAATCCCAGCACTCAGGAGGCCAAGGCAGGAGGATTGCCCGGAGTTTGAGGCCAGCCTGGGCTCCATAGTGAGTTCAGGACCAGCCTGGGCTGCAGAGAAGTCACACTCTCTCTCTCTCTCTCAAAAACAAAGTACTACAGAAAAGACACACATTCCCAGGAATAATGGGATAAGTGTGTTTGAAGTAAGGAGGTGTTTTGAGGGAGGGTAATGACAATGTGTATTTTTCTGTAGGAATTTTTTTGAGACAGGGTCTCACTCTGTATCCCAGGCTGACCGTGAACTCACAGCAATCCTGCCTCAGCCTCCCAAGGGCTGGGATTACAGACGTGCGCCACCACACCCAGCTTCTCTAGAAAAAAATTTAAACTTATTCGGTCCCCCTTTGTACAGACCTCGGACTCTGCCGGCGGGGGTCCCTGAGGCTCCGGTGGGGGGACCTGGTGGCATGGTCCCAGGCGGAGTCTCACGGCAGATGGGGGGTCTCCCTCACGGCCTTCAGGTCTGGAGGTGGGGATGCCGGGGAACAGGGCTAGAGGGTAGAGCCTGGGGAGCGGGAGCAGCCTGGGAACTGAGGCAGGCTCAGGCCATGAGGGCCTCAAATGTCGCCTACAGACCTCCGACCTTCTCCCTGCTGGGGACGCGGGAGCTCGGCCTGGCTTACCAGCTGGGCAGCCGTTCACACCACCTCCGGGCTGTCCCCAGTGAGTGGGGTCCGGTGTCCAGACCGCCTTGTGCTTTTCTGGTGTCACCAGCCTCTTAGCTCAGGACAGCCGGCCCTGGGTTTGCTGACTGCTGTGGGATTGCAGACAGGCTGATGTCTGTGCCCTCGTCTCCCCATGTGAACGGTAAAGCCCTTCTTCCCCTACAACCTTGCTCCCGGGGCTCCTTCTGCCTCCTCTGGGCTGTCTGCCACGCCCCTTCCTTGGCCACATAGCTTCTGCCCTCCAGAGCCCCAGGGTGCCTGTCCCTCCCGGCATGTGGTGGGGGACACCGAGAGCGGTCAGGGACAGCAGTGCTCCGGGCCCTGGGAGCAGAGGCCAGGCACCCCCTGGGCCCTGGCCCAGGGCAGGTTTCCTGGATGGCTCCCTGTGGGGTCGAGTCAGATGAGGAGATCCGCTTCCCATTGCCCGCGGCGGGGTGTGCTGGCCGCAGACCAGGCCCTAGTGCTGGCTAGGTGTGGGCGCCTGCTTCTCTGGCATTTGGAACAATTTTAAAAATGTGTTTCCGTCCATTGCATCAGTGGATCATCAGCCAGCCCTGGGAGGCAAGTAGGGTGCCTACTGTCTGCGGTCGGCTCATTTATTACTTATTTAGTGGTACGAGGGACGGAGCCCAGGGCCTTCACACGGAGCTACATCCTCAGTCCACTTTCATTATTGGTTCTAAAACAAGATCTCACTCAATCACTAAGCTGCCCAGGCTGGGCTGGAACTTGGTATCCTCCTGCCTCAGCCTCTCTGAGTGTGTGTGTGTGTGGGGGGGGGGGGGTGACAGGCCCGTGCCACTGGGCCCGGCTGGTGCCTCTCTTTTACAAATGGGAAAATGGGTTCCTGGAAAGGTTAAGTGGTTGCCTGCGGTAACACCTATCTGGGAAGAGACTGTGATTTGGAGTTAAACTTGGGGGTCAAAGTAGTTCCTCTGGGACATGATGGAGTGCCAGGGTCCCCGGTTGCTCAAGGAGGCCCCTCAATGATCCTTGCATCTCAGCTGGTCCCTCCTTAGGGGTGCAGGTGAGGTCACAGCTGGGGGACGGTGGAGGCTGGGGGAGGGGCGGGGCTCCCGGCAGAGGCACCCTTGTGTGCTTCCACCCCCCCACCCTAGATCTCTGGGCAGAGAGGGAAGGGGGGGTGAGTGGTGCGGGTGCCCAGAGAAGGCAGGATTTGGACTCTGGGGCCCTCTGGGGACCTGGGGCTCCGTGAGGTCCCACTTTACTACTCCTTAGGCTTTGTGGGCTTGGATTGGCTCCTGCCAGGGGTACATGGGCCCTTTACCCCCGTGTATGTTTGAGACAAAAAGTCACTCACATACCAGCTCCACTCGGCTCGGGGTACCCCAGTGCCCCGCACTGCCCACCACGGCCCTCCAGTCCTCAGGCCCCTTCCCATCGCTGAAATGTCGGCCTTCCTGTCAGAGTGACCTCCTCATCGCGGAGGCAATGCCTGGCGTCCAGGGCTTGCAGGAGGAGGGATCTCCCTCAGCCCAGTTTCCACACAGGCTGCTCCCAGGCAGCTGGCACAGTGCCCGCTCCAGCCGGCACTATGGACAGGGCCACGTGGGGCTGGGGGCTCGGGCAATGGGGAGAAGCCGTAACCCGGCTCTGCTTCCTGCCCTTATGGAGTCTAAGCAGCCAGTTGCCCCCGCCCCCGGGGTGGGGTGCCCGGCCCCACATTCTGGCCCCCAGTTCGGCAACACACGCCTGAAAGCTCTGCCTGGGTGTTCCCCCAATCCCAACAGGTTGGCCCCCTCCCTCCAGCTCAAGCCCCAGCACCCCTGCAGCCCTCCATCCCCGTCACCCCACTGCATCCACCCGCTCGCACCGCCTGCCACGCCTGGTGTCCTCTGCTAAGCGCGACGGCCTCAGGAGTGTCTGTTCTCCTACAAATGCCTCCCATTCGTCTTTCTTTACGGCAGTGTAATACTCCATCTTGTATGCAGACCCCTATTCTTTATCCTGCCCCCCCATGGACGACATGCACCCTGATCCCAGGGCTTAGCTGTTGAGTCTTGGAGCACACGTATCTGTGACACGACGATGTTAGCCCCTCGGGAAGGACGCTGAGGGGAGGGGTAGCGGGGCCCCGGGTATTCCTAGTGTTGAAGGCCCTCCGCACCGCTCTCCGTCCTGACAGCGTGAGTTCGCAGTCCGGCAGCGGCGGAGGATTCCACAACCTCACCAGTACTTGCTGTTTGGGGGTTCTTCGTGGCGGTCACTCCCGTTGGAGAGGGGCCTCCCTCCTCCATCCTGCCACCGGCCTGTGCCTCGGCTGGGGCCCAGAAGCCCCTGACCTTTGAGAAGAGCTCGTGTCACACTCGCTGCTTCCTGCGCCGCATTCCGGCGGTGGGTGGCCTTGGGCTAGCCCGTCACCCCCGCTGGGGCTTGGCCATCCTCTTGGGCAAGGCTGTCCTTCAGGTCTTGGAGCTGAGATCTTAGGACACCAGCAAACGCCTCCGGGCTCAGGGTCTTGGGAGCGGAGCCCAGGGTCCCCGGAGCAGCACCTGACCTTAAGTAGGCCACTGACCAAGCCTGGTGCTGGTGGGGTCCAGGAGGCGCCACCAGAGGGTGATTGCGTGGCCACAGCTTGTGCCCACAGTGGGGACGCCACCCCGTCCAGTCTGGAACTATGGAGAGCATGTGGGTGTGGGTCAGACAGACCTGTCAGTGTGGGCGGCGGGGCCCTAGCAGCCCCGGAGCCTCGTTGGGCACCTTCCACCCCTGCTGGGAGGCCTCACCAGGCAGCGGCTCAGGGCACGTGACACATGGTGCGGCCTGCACGGTGAGTGTTCGAGGAATGCAGAGCTGGGTACAGTGGCCCAGGCCTGTGATCCGAGCACAGCAGGATCGTAAATCTGAGTCCAGCCTGGGCAATTTAGGACTTTAATGACCCTTTCCCAGAAATGACCTGGGGATGTGTAGCTCCGGGCAAAGGCCCCGGGCACAATCCCCAGTACCAGAAAAGAAAGCTCAGCCTGGGCACCTTAGAGACTGAGCAAGACCCCGTCTCATAACTAAAAGAAAACACGGGCTGGGGGTGTAGCTGTGTGTGAAGGCCTGGGGAAGGAAGAGGCCGGGATCAGCGCTCGCTGGGCCGGCGCCCTGCTCAGGACAGTCCGCGCTGCCGGGCCCTTCTCGCCGTCCCATGGGCTCAGTCTCCTCTTGCTGCCCTGTGACGTGCCACCTGCCAGCAGCCATCAGAGACCCTCGGGAGCTGGGCCCAGCGTGGATGCTTGCAACCCTGGTATTCTGGGACGCTGTAGCAGGAGGATCCCAAGGAGCCCGGCCTGGGCAACTCAGCAACACGCTGTCTCAAAATTAAAAATACAAAGGGCTGGGGAGGAGCTCAGCGTGAAGAAAAACAGTCCTTGCCCGCCTGTGGGGCACAAGCCGAGAGCGAGGATGCCCAGGCGCCCCAAGGCCCACACGCCTCCACACACCTTGCCCGGCTGGCCTTACCCCACTGGGCTGGCAGAGAAGGCCAGGCCCTGTGCCACCTCTGCTGTGTCTTTGTCCTGAGGAGAGATCAGCAGTCACAGCAGGGCCCGGGAACTGCGGGCCCAGAAGGGGCAGCTTTGGAGGGACTTGGGGCCTGGGGTCATCCTTGAGACTACGTTTGTCCTGGGAAGGAGGGGGGGGTGAGGAGATCCTGGGCACAGCCTCCTCCTAAAGCCATCCACGGGGAGGACCCTGGGTCACAGAGGGACAGGAAGGGACAGAGGGACCCTGGCGAGACCAGGTGGGCATGGTGGGTAGAGCTTCTATCTCCCTTCCAGAGCACTGACCTAGGCTCTGCCTGCTGCCAGCCCAGCCCCACCGCACTGCACCTCACCCCTTCGCCACCTTGGCGGCCCTGAGCTTGGCCCTCCTGAGTGGCTTTGGGGCCCCTGGGGCCTCACCTGCCTGCTCTTGTCCAGGCCTGTGATGACTAGACGCCAGCACAGGTGCCCACCCAGGCTCGCCTGGTACTCTCCCCTACCTCCGGGCCCGCTATGATGCAGCCCTCCTCTGGCTCACAGCCTGGGCAGCTTCGTGAGACTGTCTCAAAATTAACAGTCAAAATTGGGCTGGAGGAATAGCACAGAGGTTAAAGCGCTTGCCTAGCAAGGGCAAAGCTCCGATTTCCATTCCCCAGAACCACATAAGCGGGGTGTGGCGGGCACGCCTGGGATCCCAGTACTTGGGAGGCTGAGGCAGGAGGATGGCTAGGCACTCGAGGCCAGCCTGGTCTGCAGAGCAAGACCTAAGCATGAGCCTCAATGTGAACGCCCGGGGCCTGGTGCCCTGCACACACACGCTGTGTTGACACGCCGTTGGGGTATCCCTCCCTGGCACAGCCCTGCACCGCCCCACCTCACCCTCTGTGTCTGGAGATGGTGGGGCGAGTGGGCATGGTGCTTTGGTGGAGGAGGTCCTGCAGGCTGGGGACTGGCTGCCCCAGTGCCCTGTGTCACAGTGGTGCCCGGTGCTGTGCACGGCAGGCCCTGGTGGAGCCCCTGTCTCGAGCACTCCGTAAGAGGAGACAGACGGGACAGAGGCAGATGAATTTACCTTGGAAATGTTCTTTATTCACACAACAATCAATCAATCCAATTCACAAATCAAACCAAAATAAATCAATCAATTAATTAATTCAGCAGGAAAGCAAGCGTTGTTCTGCCTCTTAAACCTATTCCCGTCCTGGGTCCCTTATATAAGCTCACCATGTGACGTGTTCTTGACTACCGGCGACACAGCCGACCCGAGTATGAGCTTGTCCAGGGCTCTCCAGTCTGTGGCTGGATCAGGACCCGCCGATAGCTGCCCGGCTGGACGGTCACTCCTTCTCCAGTGGGTCTCGCTCTCGGGACGCGAGGAGGCTGGGGACGAGGTGCAAGAGGCGCCTCCTATGTTCGGAGTCCGTGATTCCTACCTGGACTCTGAGCTTAGGACCAGGACGGTTCATATACTATTTTTATGCCCGCATGCTAAGGATAGCGATTTTATCGGGGTCCACACACAGGTGGACAGGGGTTCTGGTTATCGATGATGGGGCTTCTGGTTATCAATCGTGGGGTTCTGGTTATCGATCATACCAGGGCTTTGCCCGCAGGCTACAGATAGTGATTTCATCACACGAGGTCCACACGCAGGTGGCTCACAACTTATCATTATCATACAGAGCTTTAGGCAGTTTCCAGCAATTTACATTATTGCACTTAATAGCCCTTTCGGTCAGGGACAATGGTCCGTCCAGCTGGAGTCTGGGTCCCGCCACACCCCTGTGCCTAGAAAATCCACCCCTGTCCCTTCCCAGCCATTTCTGCCCGTTTTTTTCTTTAGCACTGGGAATTAAACCCAGGGCCTTTGCACTGGGCTACATCTCCAGCCTTTTATTAATGTTTGATCTTGAGACAAGGTCTGGCTAGGTCGCTACACTGCTCAGGCTGGGCCTCAACTGCCTGGGCCTCCCAGGGCCCGACAGGCGAGTGCCACAGTTGGCTGGCATCTTTTCCTGGAGTCCGCAGCCCACTAGCCGATCAATAATCGGCTGGCGCGTCCAGAGCGCCAGCATCTGGGGCCTTCTGCCGCCCTGGTGTTCCGGGAGGGCAGAGGTTCCGCAGTCGAGAAGGCCTGGTGGCCACGCAGGGACCCGAGCCAGCTGCTGCCGGCCCTTCCAGGAGGCTGCGGGAGGGCCGGCCACGTGGGCCGCGCAGACAATGGGCGCCCCGCGGGTCGGGAAGGCCCAGGGAAGGCGGGCACGGCTCCCCTAGTGGGCCAGGCTGCGGGAGCCGGGGCGCGGGCGGCCCGAGACCCGGCATCAGGTGCACCCGGCCCGGCCGTCCTCGGGGCGCCCTGGCCGCGGCGGGCGGGCGGCGGCGGGACACGTCGGCGGCCGCCGGGAGGCCGGGGCCCTGCGGGCGGCGGGCGGGGGCGCGGACCACGGCTCCGGCCCGGCTTCGAAAGATCGTCCTGGGCCAATGGCAGGCGGGGCGGCGGGCCCTGATTGGTGCGGGCGCTCTGCTGATCACCGTGGAAACCGGCGGCGGGACGCGGGGGATGCGCCGCCGGGGGCGGGGCGGGGCGGGGCGGGAGCGCGCGGGGCGTCGGGAGCGCGCGGGGGCGGGGAGGACAAAAGCCGGCGCCGAGGCGCGCGCCGCACTGGCACTGGCGGGCGCGGGCGGAGCCGCGGGGACAGCGCCGGCGGCATGGGCAAGGGCGGCAACCAGGGAGAGGGCGCCGAGCGCCAGCCGGCCGTGCGCTCCTTCCGCTGGGCCGAGATCCAGAAGCACAACCTGCGCGGCGACCAGTGGCTGGTCGTGGGCCGCCGGGTCTACGACGTCACCCAGTGGTCCCGGCGCCACCCGGGCGGCCACCGGGTCATCGCGCACTACGCGGGCGAGGATGCCACGGTAGGGCCGGGCTCCGGGCGGGCGGAGGGCCGCGGACCTGGGCGCGCCCCGGGCGGGCTGCACCGCCCCGCGCGCCCGGCCCCTTCCGCGGGACCCGCCGCCAGCGCAGGGGACTCCCCGAAGAGGGCGCTCGGTCCCGGCGGGGCGCCCCGCGTGGAAGATGGCCACCTGTGGGCGCGCCGGGCGGGAGCGCCGTGGGGGTTCCCGCCGCGGAGGAGAGGACGGTTCCCACGCTCGCGGGGCTCGTGGGAGCCGCCGGTCCGCGGCGTGCCCAGAGCCGGTGGACCAGGGGCCGGCCTGGCAGATGTCTTCACGTACGGGGTCACTCCCGGACGTCCAGCTCAATGGCCTTGTGTTGAAGGGCCGCCAGGGCCATCGTGCCCAGACCTCGCCTCCCCCAGGTGGGCTGGCGCCTCCCTGGCCCAGCGGAGCTCCCCTCTCTCTGAAAGTTGCCCCCTGGGGTGCAGGGCAGGACAGAGAAGGGGCCCTCGTGGCCGTGGTGGGAGGACAGAGGGCTTGGGAAAGAGCCCAAGGGAAGTGGACAGGGGCTGGATCAAACGGTCACCCACCTGGAGCGCCTGCCTTCCCGGCTGCATTGCTGCCCGCGGGAGGGAACTGGTTAGGACTACCCCGGCCGGGCCACCTAGGGGCCCAACGGGCCACACACCCACCTGAGGAAGGACACCTGCCCCATACCCACATACCCACCTGAGGACAGCTCTCCCCGGGCCCGTCACACCTATTGGCGGACAGGCTCAGGCCTGGGGCTGTGTTGCTCATCAGAACCGGGTGGGCACCTGGTGATTCCCTGGGGACAGGATTCCCAGAGCTCCAAGCTCCTGGCTGGGAGCGTCCCCTATCTGTCCCATGCTGCAGGGCTTGTTCTGGCCTGCCTGATGCTGCAGGGACAGCAGACCAATCTCTGGCCAGAAAGTGTCCAGGTGGAAGTTAGCCGTGATGGATTTGATCAGATGACCCGCGTGTCAGCCACGCTTCTGGGCTCACCTGAACCTGAGAGTGTACGTCGCCAGCGTCACCCTCTCCTCTGCGATGCCCAGCGCTCACACCTGGAGGAGGAGCGTGGCGCGGTCCCTCCCGCCTGCCCGGCCGGTCCTGCCGTCCAGTCTCTTGGGTTGGAGCCTGGCTTGCCCGGCTTGTCACCTCTGATCTTGCCAGCACTTGCTGGGTCGCTGGCACTGACTGGAGTCCCGCTCCGAGTCCTGAGAGGGCAGCATCAGGGCAGAAGCCAGTGCCCGCACCCTGGGCCCCGGACGGGAGAGGGTTCGATACGTGGGTCCCTGTGACCAAAGCTGACTTCGTACTGTAGGCACCAGACAGGCTCAGAGGAAGTGAGGGTTACAAACAGCTGGGATGTAAAAGGGGCAGCAATGGTAATTGTGTGCGTGTGCGTGCGTGTGCGTGCGTGTGCGTGTGTGTGTGGTACTGAGGAGAGCCCAGGGCCTTCCCACTCAGCTACATCCTTTATAAAACATTCTTTATTGTTTTAACTTGAGACAGGGTCTTGTTAAATTGCAGAGGCTGGGCTTGAATTTGAGGTGCTCCTGCCCCAGCCTCCCAGAGTGCTGGGATTACAGGCGTATACCATGAGGACTGGCTACAACTGGCTCTTAAGTCTGTTTTCTAGCTAATTTGGTGTCGCAGGGCATGCCGACAGTGCTGCCCCCGAGAAATCAGCATTCTGAGGTGTGAGATGTCCTTCCTGGGGTACCGTTGAGCGGTGGCTTCAGGGGACACGGCCGTAGCCACAGCTCATCAAACATTCATGAGCGTCTCCCCGGCTCCACGCTGGCTCTGTGAATAATGCAGAGGCCGTGTTTTCTGGATGTGCTGCTCTGTCCTCTCCAGCCGGACCTAAGTCCGGACCCTCTGCGCCCTGGCTGGGAACGTCCAGCTTTCTGGCTTGCCTGGCCACGTGGCCATCCTCAGCCGCACGTGAGACTTACAGTTCATGTGTGTACGCATTTTTATTTTCGTTTGGTTCTGACATTGAAATGAAACAGCCAAGCCCAGGTTTAATAATTAAGTGGGAGACTTTTGTAACATCCTCATAACAGATCCCCTGGGTGGCCAGCATGCAGGGCCAGTGGATTGAAACGCTGTCGCCAGTGAGTGCTGTGTTGGGCTTGGCACAGTGTGGGGGTCCACCTGAGAGGTGCTGGCTGTTTTGAGGTGCTGGAGCCTTTGCCCTGTGCTATACCCTGGTCTATTTTTTTTTTCCAAGACAAGTTGGTAAGCTTCTCAGACTGGGTTTGACCTTGTGGTGCTCCTGCCTTAGCCTCCCAGGGCTGTAAGGTGTGCTTGTGATCCCACGGCTGCGTGGCAGGCGGAGAGGCGGGTCTGCCCGAGCTGCCCCTGCCACCCTACAGAGCTCAGGTATTACCGGCATGCTAGGCCCGGGACCGCCGGTGGACTTGAGAGCATCCCTACAGATGCCTGAATAGTGTGAAAACATACGGGGTGGCGGGGTGTGGTCGGCGGAGGGGGGCTGAGTGACGCGTCTGGTCTGTGGAGCTCATGCTTGAGAACCGCACTGCTGGCTTGCAACACAAAAATCACACACACACACACACAAACACACTTTTTGTTTTGAGACAGAGTCTCACTTTGTGCAAAAGAAGTTTTAATGTCGTGAAGAAGTTTACAAATTTGTGTTGGGCCGTGTTCCGGGCTGCCCGGTTGCATGCCAAATACACGCAGGCTGTGGGTTGGGCAGAGTGCCTCCCAGGCCCAGGGTCCCGCCCGCCGGCCTTGGCAGGAGGAAGCCTTTCCCCCTTGCGTGTGGTCAGGTGAAGAGGTGGCATCCTAGGGCAGGGCTAGGCTGGGCAGGCAGAGTGCACCACACGGTTCGTGATGCGGACCCAAGCAGGCTGCGTCCAGTGGGTGGCCTGGAGGCTAAGCCCTGTGGAGGGCCAGGAGAGCCGGCCCGGCAGCCGGGGAGCACCCTGAAGCCGCCAGCTTGACTGGGATGAGGAGTCCGTCCCAGGGGCACCAGTCGCTCCCCAGTCACTGGGGGTCAGGCAGAGAACAGGAGTCCCTAGCGACAGGGCGTCCTGGTGGGAGCTGGCCCTGCCACCCGGAGCTGGGGACCGCCCTGCTACCATGGGGTCCTCAGCGCTGGGGGCCTGGCACTTGGAGGCTGCGGGAGGTAACAGACATGGGCTCCCAGCTCCCCTCCTGGGGCACAGCCTACCCCTCCCCCAGAACCTTCTGGCCTCTCCTTCGTCCAGCAGGTCCACGGGGTAGGGAGCCAGCCGGTGGACCCAGACCGCAGGGAGCTGTCTGTTGTCAGCTCCGGGCACAGGGTGGCCCCTTCCCAGAAGCCGCCCCTCGGGACTTCCTGGGATCTCAAAGCCTCTTGACTGACAGGGTGCAGGAAGGCGCTGTAGATCCGCCTCCCGGGGGTGGAGCGTCTCCGTGCTGGGTGGCACCCTCTGCCGGGGAGGGAGCACCCCAGGCTGCGTGCCTGGCGTGCCCTGGAGACCCTGAGTGGTGGCCAAGTGTGGACCAGGTGCCGTCAGCGGGCACTGGTCTTCCTGGCGCGGGAGCAGCCGACGGGCAGGGCCCCGCCTCACGTCACCCTCTCTTTGCCCCCAGGATGCCTTCAACGCCTTTCACCCCGACTTGGACTTCGTGCGCAGGTTTCTGAAGCCGCTGCTGATTGGCGAGCTGGCCCCAGAGGAGCCCAGCCTGGACCGCGGCAAGAGTGTGAGTGCCCGTCCGGGAGGAGCAGCGCCCGCCCGGGGTCAGGGGACGTCGGCGCCTCCCCCGCAGCCGGGCACGGCTGTGGATAGTGTCATCTGTCTCCAGCCCATCTCAGGCCCTTTCCTTTCTCTCCAGCCCCAGCCACCCCCACATAGGATGGTCTGGGAGAAATTGCATGCCTGATAACAGGCGAACGTCTGCAGGGGACAGTGTGGGACTCTGCAGGAGGGCAGGCCCCATGGCAGTGGACTCCCTGAGGCATTTAGTCACCATCCTCTCTGGGCCGGAAACCCTGTGGGTGCTGGGCTTGAGGCAGAGGTGTGGGCATGGCCACCCCAGGGCCTCATGGGAATGTAGAGCTGGGACAGGCTGCAGCCGGGTTCTCTGATGACTGACTCCTTGCTGTCCCTGCCCACTCTACACTGTCCCATCTGGTCACCTCCCTGAGAAGCTGCCTGCTCTCCTGGTCCTGAGCAGGGCCAAGGGTGACCAGCCCTGTCTCCTCCCGGGGACCATGGGACCCAAGGGGCTTGTCCTCGTCAGGGTCTCCACTCTGAGCGACATCTCCAAACCATTTTTACTTTAGTTTTGAGACAGGGTCTCACTAAGTTGCCCAGGCTGGGCTCAAACTTGTGATCCTCCTGCCTCAGCCTCCCAGAGCAGTGGGATGACAGGCCTGCTCACTGCTACACATGGCCCCTGTGAGGAGACCAGACAGCTGTCCCCGTAGGCCAGGGTCCTGCCCACCTGTGTCCCTGCACCATGTGGTCCCTTGGTCCTGTGTGGTCCCATGGGCCCTGCCTGGCTGTGGTGCCCCGTGCCTGCCCAGGCTCACTGGTCCTTTGTTCCCATGGTCAGGGACCCTGACCTGCGCCATCTAGGGTCTCTGCTGTGTTCCATACATACCACGAAACACAACCATATTCATGGGGTCAGCTCAGTGTCCCCACCGTCTGGTCCCAGGACAGGCGTTCCAGACCCACTCGGCACTGCTTCCCTCCCTCCCTCCTGCCGGGTGCCCACGGCTCTGTGCCCGTGTGAGCAGCTACATGCTGCTTGCCCTTTCGTGACAGGCCACAGCCTCGTGTCCTCAAGATTCATCCATGTGGCAGTGTGCACAGCACCCTGTCCCTTTCAAGGCCTGCACAGGACCCCTGGCGCACACAGCCCGTGTTGTGGAACCTGCCTGCCTATCTGTGCGCGTCTTGACTCTGTACTTTTGCCCATAGAGCCTCGCGCTGCTGAGGTCATGAGTGTGTGAGGTGCAGGCTTTGGACTGGAATTCTCAGCCAGCCGTCCCATCCCGTCCACAGGCCTGTGCCACACACACAGCAGGCACACGGTGGCAGCGTAGCCGGGCTCCCACAGGGCTGAAGGTGGTGGCTGGCGGCACAACGCCGTGCTGGGCCCCGGCCCCCTCCCGGCGGCCGCCGAGCCCTCCTGTGCCGTGCTCCCCTGCAGGCCGACATCACGGAGGACTTCCGGGTCCTGAAGAAGGCAGCAGAGGACATGAACCTCTTCCAGGCCAACCACCTGTTCTTCCTCCTCCTGCTGGCCCACATCCTCGCCATGGAGGGCGTCGCGTGGCTCACTGTCTCGTACTTCGGCAACGGCTGGGTGCCCACGCTCGTCACAGCCTTCGTCCTCGCTACCTCCCAGGTGAGCCCCGGCCCCACCCGGCCCGGCGCGGCGGCCCGGCAGCCGCCGATGGACACAGGCACCGACCTGGCCTCCCTCTCCCCAGGCCCAGGCGGGCTGGCTGCAGCACGACTACGGCCACCTCTCCGTCTACAAGAAGTCCAAGTGGAACCACATTGTCCACAAGTTTGTCATCGGCCACTTGAAGGTGCGTGTCCGAGCGCGGAGCCACCCCTCGGGCCAGCAGCCCTCAGCAGGTGTCCCTCCTCTGAGACGGCCCCGCCCCAGCCCCCACCCCGGCCACAGCTGGCCAGTGGGACTCCCTGGGCCGCAGCCTCCATACTCGGGCCTGTGCCTCAGGCCCGCAGCCCACCCGCAGGCGGTGACGCTGGCCTCCGTCGCCTAAGAGGTCCTTCTGCATCGGGCCAGCCGGTGGGTGTGCAGGACGGCGCCAGCTACTGCCTGGCATCTGTCGTCCCGTCAGGTGCCATGTCCTCAGTGGGTGCGTCTGCCCACTCAAACACTAAAGTAGATGCTAAAATACTCACAGATTGGGAAGTTGGGGCTGGAGAATCAGTGTAGCAGTTAGAGCACCAAGGCCTCGTTCAGTTCCCCAGCACCACAGAAGCCGGACGTGGGGTGTGCTCCTGTGATCCCTGCACTCGCAAGGCTGAGGCAGGAAGGTTGCCTTGAGTTCGGGGCCAGCCAGGGCTCCATAGTGAGTTCGGGATTGGCCTGGGCCACAGAGAGACACCCTGCCTCAGGAAAAAATTAAGGAAGGGGGTTGTCCGTCAGTGTACTGGAAGTCGCAGGGTCATGTGCAGTTTAAATGCCGTATTTGCCCCAGAGTAGAGTTCATTACAGTTTAACCCCATGCAGGGTAATTAGGGGTTATTTACACTCCAGTCCAGCTGGCAGAAAGTGTGGAATTCAGCAGCTGTCTCAACCAAAAACAAGATGGGCCTGGAATCGGTTTGCAAAGTATTGGCTGGAGGGGGTGGCACACACCTATCACCCCAACAGTTCAGAAAGGCTGAGGCAGGAGAATTTTAAGTTTGAGTCCCACCCAGGCAGTTTAACGAGACCTTGTCTCAAAATTAAAAAAAAAAAAAAAATGGCTGTGTCCTAGGCTCAGTCCCAGTACTGCAAACTAAGCAAACCTAGCCCGTGCCCTTGCCCAGGTGGGGCCACGCAGATGTCTCAGCCTTTGTTTATTCTCCTGTGAAGAGGACTGTCACTCCTGAAGAGCCCTGCCTGGTCACCTGCCACCTTTGCCACTCCTGGATGCCAGCTGGCCAGCACTGTGCCCTCCTGGCCGAGGGCTGGGGCCCCTCAGCTCCCTGGGACACAAGCTTTGGCCTGGCTTACCCTCAGCCTCAGGCCCAGCGACAGCAGGCAGGAGCACGTGGCCTCCTGAGGACTGGTCACCAGGTGGCGGCAGAAGCGGGCCTGGCCGTGCCAGGGAGGCAAGAACGGAAGAGAGTCACCGGACGGAGGAGACTCAGCCTGACCCGCGTGCCTCGCCCCTACCGATCCTGCCTGGCTGGCTGACCATGTAGTGCCGGGCCTCTGCTCAGCTCCCACGACCCCATGCCGGAGTCTCCGTGCCCCCTCTGTCTGGGAAGCTCGCTCCCTGTGCAGGTGTGGCCTCTGGCTGAGCAGCGCCCCAGGCACGCCCCAGGTTGGTTTGGCTCTGCTGGGTTCTGAGGCGGCTGCTTGCCGGACTGAGGTCACCCAGAGGCTACAGCTGCATGTTCGTCCCGCCCAGCCGTCCGTGCCCGGAGGCCGCATGTGGGCCAGAAGCATCTCCCAAGGGACATGTTTGTGCTGTGCAAACAAGCCTTCTTGCCACTGTCTGGGCCTCCACCCGCTGTGGACCCAGCCCGCTGCACCAGCTCCTCCGCAGGAGGGTCACGGAGCCACTTTCTGCCTGTGCCGCCTGAGCCCAGGGGTGACGCTGCGCTGTGCGGCCTGGAGCTCTGTCCCAGCTGCGTGTCTGGCCCCGTGGAGTCAGTGTCCCCCAGGGAAGGACAGCCCTCCTTCCAGCCGCGGTGGCAACTGCCACCACACCCACCCCAGGGCCGGCCCAGTGCCGCTTGTCGCCATCCCGTGACTGAGCCAATGCTTTAAAAAGTTTCACTCATTCCAGGAGGCTGGGGCAGGAGGAGCCCAAGTTCTAGCCAGGCCTAGGCAACTTACTGAGACCGTGTCGCAAAAATTAAAATAATCCATATGCCTCTGCCAGAGGAAAGACTCCCCTGCCCCAGTCCTCCTGCCCAGGGTATCAGTTTCTGCAGGGCCCCTGGCACCGGTGTCTCGGTTCCTGTGCTGGCACAGTCATGCCAACACGTCCCCTCCAGGTCCAACTTCTTGAGCCCTGGAAGCCCCGTCTCCCCTGCATGAGCCCCAGGCAGGCAGGGGTGGGTGGGCTGCAGCTGGTGGGCACCCACATCCGCCCTCTCCAGACCAGAGAAACCGAGGCCAGGGAGAAGCAGCAGCTGTCCTGGGGGCGGGGTACGGTGGAGTGGCCCCTGAGGGTGGGGGTGCTGGGTGCTCACCTGCCCTGTCCCCGCAGGGTGCCTCTGCCAACTGGTGGAACCACCGCCACTTCCAGCACCACGCCAAGCCCAACATCTTCCACAAGGACCCTGACGTGAAGATGCTGCACGTGTTTGTCCTGGGCGAATGGCAGCCCCTGGAGGTACAGGACGGGGAGGGGGACGAGGAGGGCGGGGCCTGGGGAAGCTGTGCCCACCAGGGTGCCCCGGGCCCCGCAGCCTCTGGGCAGCTCAGGTGGGACTCCTTAGGGAGGTGGGACGCCAGGCCCTCAGCATGCCTCGCGGGCTGGCCACCCAAGGGACCTTCAGACGCCGCCCACCCATGCTGGGTGGACGCACCTCAGCGCGGGCTCAGGGGGGACGCGCTCCCGAGGACGGAGGGCGAGCTCAGTGTGCACACCACAATCGTGTACATGGGCCCAGAATTAAACCCGGGTCTCTGTTGTTTCCCCTGCCCTTTGTGCCAGGGCTCCTGACCCTGAGGGCCACCACTTGGGTAGCAGTGGCCCCAAGTCCTGCCTGGCAGGCCTGGGATCCCAGTGTTCTGGGAGGGGTCTGCTCCCTGCCAGTCCACCTCACCTGCGGGGACCCTGGGCCGCCTGCCCTGCCTGGATTAGGCCCCGCGTGGCCTCCGCAGGTCAGGCAAAGGTCCTGCGTCCCGCTCCCATGTGACTGCAGCCTCCCGGGCCCATCCTCCCTCAGACACTGCTGGAGTGCCCTTCCCATGTGCTGGCACCCCATGGCCATCCCCATCCCAGGCCTTGTCATCCTCCAAGTGGCCAACACAGGAGGGCCAGCCTGACCGCTGCCCTTGGCCTGCGTCCCCACTGTTGGCCACCTCCTGGGATCACACTGTCCCTGTCCAAGGACAGCCCTCCCGGGGACCTCACCCGTGGCCCTGCCTGCGTCCTGGGCATCATCCTTGAGGGCACGGGGACTTCCCAGGGAACAGCAGGGTCCTCTGCTCCCACACTGGGAGGATGGCGAGCTTGCTGCTGGGTCCTTGGGATGGCACGGGGCATGCCAAGTGTCCCCTGTGACGTGGGTCCTGTCCGAGCTGGACTGCAGATCTAGGCTGCCCCCTGGTAAACGCTTGGGAAGTTTTTTTGGGTTGACTCCAGCTTTCTGACGAAATGAGAGGCAGGCGGGCCCAGTGGCCCCAGCAGAGGGGAGGCAGGAAGATGGCAGATCGCTGCCCAGCACCTGGCTGCTCAGCAACTTTGACTCAAAATGAAAAGTAAAATCTGCTGAGGATGGAGGGGCTGTGTGAGGCCGGCTCCATCCCAGCCACGCACGCCCACGCATGCACACCCCTCTACATGTGTGTGTACGCCCCTGTTGGCGTCAGCCCGGCCGTGCACGCGGCCAGCACGGCATCCTCCCAGGGCTCCGGGTGCTGAGCACATCTCCCCCCTCCCCAGTACGGCCGGAAGAAGCTCAAGTACCTGCCCTACAACCACCAGCACGAGTACTTCTTCCTGAGTGAGTGCCTGCCCCGGCCCCAGCTCCCTACCCTGTTCCCAGAGTGCCCTGTCCCTGGAGTGCCCTGTGCCCGCTCTAGCCCTCCTGACCCACCACTGCCCTGCCCTGCTCCTGACTGTCCCCACAGTGGCCCTGCTGCCCTCCCC
>PVKB01002559.1:186167-270204 GCA_004027205.1 Ctenodactylus gundi
CCCCGCTGCCTACCCTCGTGGCCCCCCGCCCCACGGCTCGCCCCCGCGCGTTGCTCCCCCCGCCCCCGCCCCTCGGCGCGTCCCCACGCGCCCCCGTCCCGCGTGCTCTCTCCGCAGTCGGGCCCCCGCTGCTCATCCCCATGTACTTCCAGTACCAGATCATCATGACCATGGTCGCGCGCCGAGACTGGGTGGTGAGTGGGCGGCGCGGTGGGCAGGGCAGGAGGGCCGGGCGGCTGCAGTACTGTAGCGGGAGGCCAGCCCAGCGTCTCCGGGAGCCAGCCAAGGCCAGTGGGGCAGCTGGAGCCAGACACAGACCTCCTGCCCGATGGGACTGCTCTCCATGGGCCAGTCACAGCAGGAAGGGCACGCAGGCACATACATATGTGTGGGTGTATTAGCAAGCATGCATACATGCGAGGGGTATGAGCACTCACATGTACATGGGGTGTTATGCACAGGTGGGTGTTAGCAGGCACACATCATGGGTTGTGTTTACACAGATATGTAGGTCTTAGCATGCATACACATGTGCATGGGTGTGTTGCTGCACACACAGGTGTAGGGTGCATTAGCATACATGTGTGTGGTGTTAGCATGCACACGTGTACAGGGCTGTTAGCATGTTTGCATGCATGTGAGGGTGGTGGTTTGCACACCTCCACAGGGGGTGTTAGGTGCAGCCATGCATGTGGAGGTGTGGGGTTTTAGCATGCACATGTGCATGTGCATGTTCATAGACACAAGTAAATGGATGGCTGCAAGTCGACCGACTGGTCCTTGGGCAGAGCCTGGCGTGTTTCCCAGGGACCTGTCCGTAGGCGGTGTGCGGGGGCACAGGGACAGTCACGGCAGGGCCTGGGAGTCAGGGCCGGCGGGCGCAGGACCAGTGGCTCCACGCAGAGCCCTCCTCACCCAGGCCTCGGTCGTGCCCGCCCCTCCCTGGCTGCCCCTGCCCTTCTCCTCGCCACTGTCTGGGTCCGGGGTCGTCTGCACCCTCCCATGCCAAGCAGCCACACTGACCTCATCGCCAGCCCCGCCTGGGGGCATCAACTCTGACACCTGTGGACCGTGTTCTGTCCTGGGCGGCTCTCTCTTCCCTGGGAGAAGCAAGGGTGTCCCTTTGGCTGGATGTGCCCTGCCCCTGGTCTGCCCGGGTCCCCCTCTCAGCCTGGGCACCAGCACGCCTGGCAGAGAAGCCTACACAAATGTCCCATGGCTTGGGGAGCTGCACACTGAGGGGAGGGCTCCTTCCGCTGGCCCTCTGGATCATGGGGCCGGCTAGGGGCAAAGTCACCAGTTACTGTGGATACAGGGATGCGGGAAGGCAGTGGAGGGTCTGCCTGTCCAGCAGGGACCTGGGTGTGGGGAGATGGCTGTGCTGCAGGTGCTTGCAGGGAAATGAGGCAGAACCCTGCCCCAGTGGGCGGCCGGAGTCCGACCTGGGCAGTGGGACCTCCCCATGGGTGGGCTGGTATCCACTCCAGTGCCCTCTGCTCCGGGTGAGGGCTCTGTGTGGCAGGGAGGGTGCAGGTCGTGTGCTTGCCTTAGAGCCCTGGGTCCCAAGGGCTTCTGTTATCCAGCTCCCCACCGGGGCTGAATTTCCTCCATGGAACCCCAAGTGTCCCTGGAGTCCCCACAAATCCCAGAGGCCCCACCCCCATGTCTCCAGTGCCCCTCTGTGTCCCCAGAAGGGAAGGCAGCCTTGCAGCGTCTGGGGCACGCCACATCCCTGTGGGCGGGCAGCTAGTTCCTGGAGGCGCTGGGATTCAGGGCTGAGCCTGTGCCAGCACGGCGGTGTGTGCATACCTGTGGCCAGGCACCGGGCCAGGCGGGCGGGCTGCACCTCTGATCTGCCCGTCCCCGCAGGACTTGGCCTGGGCCATCAGCTACTACGCCCGCTTCTTCTCCACCTACGTCCCCTTCTATGGCATCCTGGGGTCCATCATCTTCCTCAACTTCATCAGGTGACGCCCTCCGCCGCGGGACCCCACGCCGCCTTGTCCTGGGGTCCCCATGCCCCGGCTGCACAGGGCGGGAGAGGAGGACCGCCTGTCGCTGACCTCCACCCTCCCTCAGGTTCCTGGAGAGCCACTGGTTTGTGTGGGTGACACAGATGAACCACATTGTCATGGAGATCGACTTGGACCACTACCGTGACTGGTTCAGCAGCCAGGTGAGGGCAGGCCGGAGGACCCCCCCACCCCCCACCACAGCACCCCGCCTCTGCCTCAGCCTCCGACCTGGCAGGAGTCCTGGGGGGCAGGGGATCCTGGCCGAGCCGGGTGCCGTGGAGGTGGGCCTGAGACCCCCGTGAGCAGCCCCCTCTGCCCCGGCCCCGCAGCTGGCGGCCACCTGCAACGTGGAGCAGTCCTTCTTCAATGACTGGTTCAGCGGGCACCTCAACTTCCAGATCGAGCACCAGTGAGTGTGGCGGGTCCCCGTGGGCAGCGTGGGAGGAAAGCCGCTGTCTGCCGAGCCGGGGGCCGGAGGGTGCCTGCACCCCTGGCGCGCTGCCCAGCCTCGACAGGAGTGGCGGCAGAGCCTTGTAACCTCGGTCATACCTTTCTGGTCGCTCTTGGTCCGGGGCCGTGGTCCCATGACTCAGCCAGGCTGGACCGAGCCGGTGCTGTCGGCGGCGCCCCGGGGTGCCATGGCCCGGCCGATCCCACCTCTTCCTTCCTTACCCTCTCATCTTCCGTTTTCTTCCTGGTTGACTCTGGGAACTGGTGTTTTTGCCTGGCTGTCCAGTGTCCTGCAACAGTCAGGAGCCCGGATGCCCTGTGCCCAGACGCCCCTCTGTGGGGGCCAGGGACGTGGCCTAGGCCTCAGGTACCGGGGAGGCGGGCCCTGCCCAGCCTCTCCTCCTCGTGTCGTGCCGCCCCCAGCCTCTTCCCCACCATGCCGCGGCACAACCTGCACAAGATCGCGCCTCTCGTGAAGTCCCTGTGCGCCAAGCACGGCATCGAGTACCAGGAGAAGCCGCTGCTGAGGGCCCTGCGGGACATCATCAGGTGAGGGGCCGCCCCAGGGACACGGGGCGCAGAGGCAGGGACCGTGTGGCGTGCCTACAGGGCTCCCATCTCCCGACTGGGGGCTCAGGCTGGCCCGGGATCTTCCTGTGCCCTTCCCCACGTTCCTGGGAGCCCAAGCTGGCATCCCCGCCCTACTGGCAGGGTCCAGGCGCTCCTGTCCTGGGTCTGACCCATCCTGACCTCTCCTCTCCCCACAGATCCCTGAGGAAGTCGGGACAGCTGTGGCTGGATGCCTACCTCCACACGTGACGGCCGCCCACGGCCCCGCAGGGGGTTGGGAGGGGCGGCTGGGAGGTCGGCCAGTGCCCCGGGGGCAGCTCTCCTCCTCACCCTCCCTCCCTGCTGGCAGCCCAGGCTCCATCTGCTGCCCGGGTCCCCCTCCTTGCTGCCTGGCCATCAGGCCTAGACTCCCCTCCCGTCCTTCCCTGGGGCTCTGTAGTCTGCCTGTGTCGGGGAGATGGGCTCTGGCCTCCTTCCTGGAGCTGGGGTGAGCACCAAGCCCCCTCAGGCGACCAGGGACCGGGGCGGCGGTGCAGCCGGCCTACACCTGCAGGGTCAGGGTCGTGGGCCTGCGCCCCACGGGAGCTTGGGCCTGCGTAACTCGGTCCCAGCCTGGGCCCAGGACCAGGGGTGCTTCCCCGTCCCGCGTGGTAGCCCATCCCCGCGTGTGTCCCGAGACGCTCCTGCACCGCCACACCCAGCTGGCGGGCACAGGGCTGCACACGGGGCGCCCCTCACTGGCACCCCCTCACTGGCACCGGGCCTGCCTTGCACTCCCGTCTTTACCGTTTTTAAATCTCTGCTGTTTTAACTTTTTCTACTGGGTACGTTCTGATAGGGGTAGCAGCCAGGCTCTGTATTGTGACAATCTGCCTTTTACTAAAGTCCCTGGCCCGGGCCCTCTGGCTGCCACGGGCAGAGCCAGGTCCCTGTCCCTGGGGCCACATCCTGGGAAGCCCAGAGGTGGGGGCATGGGGCCCAGTGAGAAGGGCAGGGCAGGGAAGCCGGGGCAGGAGGGGCGCAGCCACACCTGGAGGGCACCCCCTTTCCCACATTAACCCACTAACTGACGACTGGGATGCGGGAGGGGTGGGAGCCAGTCTGGGGCCTGGGAGGCCGCGTCCACTTGCCGTGTCGACCTGCACGGCACCCCCACGCTCCCAGAGGCGGACATGTCCACAGGGCACAGCCGTGATCTGTGTGGTGTTGCTACCCCACCCGACTTTTTGAGAAATAAAAGAACTCATTTCATTCTTTGTGTAGCTCAGTGAGACCCAGTGGCCGCCGACTCCTGGCCTAGGGAGGGCCGGTAGAGACCGTGAGCTGGAGAGGTGCCCGGCAGGGCCTGGCTTGGATGGGGGAGGCTCTCGAGACCGGTGCCTCCACATCCCTATGCCAGCGAAGCAACTTGTTGGTCCTCACAGCCCTGGGCAGGCTGATGCACCGAGACACGGGCAGTTTGCCTTTCATGGCCCGAGGGGCTGGGATTCTGTGTCTCGGGCCAGGTCCCATCTTGGGCTGGTGTGCCAGGGAGAAAAGCACCAGCCTGAGGGCTCCTACTGGCCTCGTGGCTCTGCAGGGCGGGGGAGGGCACCGTCCCCTGCAGTTACGGCAGGGTGGCCACTGGGGATGCAAGCCACACTTCCATGGTCCTAACATGACGGCACTGGGCTGGAGGGACACCAAGGCCCTGCCATCTCGGCCCAAGAGCCCAGCCGCACCCTGCTGTGTACCCCACCCTCACTTGTGCCCTCCCCCACCCGGGAACCCTGACCTCCAGGACTAGGGAAAGACGGCTGGCATGGGTGGGGCTGGGCCCAGCTCCATGGGTGCTGGCTCTTCCGTGCCACCCAGCCCCTCCGGGCCCAGCACTCGTCTGAGGCCCTGACCTGGCACCCCCGGGACTGTGGGGATCTGGCGCAAGCTGGGATACCCTCACACTCGAGGCCTTGAGTCACTGAACCCAGCACCTCCATTCTCAGGCCACAGGCTAGGGAGTGGATAGGACTAGCCCGGGGCCACACAGGGGGACACAGGCATGAGTCTGCTGTCCCCACCCCCAGCAAGTGTCAGGTGCCCCTAGGCCGGCCAGAGGGAGCCAATCAGCCCAGACAGGGTAGGGGAGGAGGTGCTGGCTTCCTCTCCAGATGATCTCAGGGCTGTGTGAATGGTGTGGATGGCATGGCCAGGGCAGGGGGCACTCAAGCCCCTGGCCCACAGGGAGAAGAGAACATGCTTTGGGCAAGAAGGGGCTGGACACAGCTGGGCCTGGGGTTTCAGGCCTGTAATCCCAGCGATGTGGGAATCCTGACACACCAAGATAGAAAGTCTCAGCCCAGCCTGGGCAATTTGGCAACCTAGTGAGACCCTGTCTCAAGATCAAAGATAAAAATGGGCTGGGGACAGAGCTCAGTGCGAAGGCCCTGGGGTCAGCCCCTGGTACCCTAAGAGGAGGTGCCGACGCTGGGCAGAAGTGGCGGCCACCAGGCTGCCGTGTACCTTGGGCCCACTAAGATGCCCGGCTGGAGGGGGCTGGGGGAGCTGGGGATGGGCTTGGCAGAAGGCCTGGCCACCATGGCAGAGACGTGGGCGTGGGTCTCAGGGAAGGCCAGCCACAGGCCTGAGCAGTGGCGCTCTTTGGATCCAGCTGCTTCTAACCACACTGGTGTTGTGGGTGAGGGGCAAATGCCGCCTATCATGCCAGGGTGCCATGATCCCACCCCTGCCCCTCAACCTCTGCCACCGGAAATGTATTTTTTTGACACACTCATAGCCTCTCCTCCAAGCCATGGCTCAACAGGGAGGATGAGAGGCAGGATCCGCCTGAGGGGAATCAGGCTAGAACCAGCCACATCCAGGGGCCCAGCACACAGCAGGGGGACGACCCACAACCTTACCCCCCACCTCCTCACGGGGCACTCACTCCCTCCGGACGGCTAATTGTGGCTGTGGCTGGCGGGGAGGCTCGGGAAGCGCTGGTTGGCGAAGGAGCACACGTGCCACAGCCTCTGTCTGTAGTTGGCTTTTATTCTGGGCCGGGGCCTTGTGCAGCCAATGACAGAGGACCTGGGTGGGCCCGCTGCGCCGGTCGCTGCCCCAAGACTCTGGGACGCTGAGGCAGGACAATCAAGTTTGGACCCAGCCCTGCCACTTCGCAACTTAGGGAGACCCTGTCTCAAACAGATAGTAAAAAGGGCTGGAGATGTAGCTCTGTGTAAAGGCCCTGCGTTCAGTCTCTAGTACCAAAATAGGGGGGACCCAGAGATTCCACAGACCTCCAGCTCCTCCAGCCTGGCCCGCCGTCCCAAATCCCTGTGATCACGTGAGAAGCCAACAGAGAGTGGTGAGGTTCGCTGGGACTGGGGCCGCCCAGGTGCTCCAACTTAACAGGTGACACCGGGAACAGGGAGATGCGCTACCCCTGGCCACCGCCAGGGGCAGCAGAAAAGTGGCCCAGCCTGACACCCTGTGCGTCCCTAGGTGGTGCTGGAGGCCTGGCATGGCACTCAGAGTCTTGGGTACCAATGTCTCCCTCCTATGCCACTCTGATCCCTGCCAGGCAGGGGACAGAGGGAGGGAGTGCCACCTGAGCCCAGGGCCTTCCCACTGACTTACGTCCCAGCCCTGTTTCTTCTATTGTTTTGTTTTTCGTGAGACGAGTCTCACTAAGTTGCCCAGATGAACATCCTGCCTCAGCCTCCCAGAGTGCTGGGGTGACAGGTGTGTGTCCCCATGCCCCGCTGGAAACCTTCTGAGACCTGCTGGGGCCTTTGCCTTCCCGCAGCAGCCTTTCTATTTCTGCCACTTGGCAGGTGGTGCCATGGCTCACAGGCTGAGTGACGTCCTCACGGCCACGCAGCCTGGAGTCGCGGCAGGGGCAGGGGCAGCCTTGTTCCTCCAGGACCCTGCAGTGCTGCCAGGCCCAGAAGACCGCAGGAGGCAGAGGCCGTGGGCGGTGCGGTGCAGAGGCTAGCTGTGTCTGAGCTGGAGCCTACCCCATGCCAAGCTCTGGAGTAGCCCCGATCCTATGGGTGGCAGACCCCGGCCAGGGCCACAGGCAGGTGACTTCAAGCTGGGCAAGCCAGAAGGCCAGCCTTAGCCTTGCAGGGTGGCAGGGCGTGTCACCAGCGCCCGCTGTCAGCTTCGGGGGCTCTCGTGTCAGGGTGAGGCCCTGGGGCCTGGGGAGTGGCTGTGGGCAGCGAGGCATCCCTATCTCCACCTTGCGGAGGGCCCAGGAGGATACAGGAAGTGAGGCACCTGCACCCTCCTGCCTCCCACGGGGGGCCCAGTCCACGGCAGTGGCCACACAGGCCTGTGCAGCAGGCTCCACTCCCAAGTGCCTGCAGAGAAGACCAACGGGTCGCCCAGCTGCTGCCCCAGAGCTGCAGCTCAGTGTGGCACTGCCCAGGGTGCTGCTGGGACCCCAGCCCTTCTCTCCCTCCCCTCATGATGCCCCAGAAGCAATTCCTAGCCCAGCTTGGGACACAAGCAAAGACCTGGGGTGCAGGCCAGCACCTGGCACGCAAGCCCAAAAGGCCCCCGTGGAGTCATCCTGAAACACCAAAGGCAGCCGAGGATGGGGAGCCCGGGGCCAGGGAGTGGGCCGTGCCCTGCCCTGAGATGCAGGGACACAGGGCCGGCGTGCCTGCCCTCAGGGGCCCCAGTTCATCACCACAGCCACTGCAGGTGAGTCCCTGGCCCTGGTGACAGGGAAGACACGGGAGCCGCTTCCAGTGAAGTGGTACCGAGGTGGGTAGCGACTGGCCTTCAGCTGGAAGGCCACGGTGCCCGGCTCATGCTGGGGAGATGGGAACAGCCAGTGGGTGACACAGGGAAGGGGCACGTGCACGGGGGCAGACCCCAGTGCCACACTGGCCACATCCAGGCTCAGTGCCTGGGCAGGGGCAGCTCTCAGCTACCACCCCCTACCACATCCTGGTGGCCCCAGGGCCTGGGACACCCCTGTGGGCCCCAGGCAGACAGAGCCCCAATCTCACGCAAATTCAACACTCTGCCCCGCTGTGGATGTGGGTTGATTTTTATATAAAAATAAGTTCCCCCCAGTTCTTGCCTAGAAAAACACGCTGTGCTCCCTGTAGGCGCCCCATGTCCAAAGTGCAGCTGTGGGGAGCTGGGGGACACACAGGGGACTGCAGGGGGGACAGTCAGGGCAGGAGGCAGCTTGATGCTGGTCCTGCTGGGCGCCCTGGGGCTGGCGGGCCGCTTCACTGGTGGAGATAGGCATCCAGCCAGAGGTCGCCCGACCTCTTCAGAGACCTGGGAGGGCGAGGGGCACGGGCTAGCAGCAGGCAGGATTCCCTGGTTCCCACGGTGGGTGCCCCAGGGAGACAGGCCGGGTGGAGACCATCCAGCCTAGGCCCGGGCAGGGGAGGGCAGGTGGGTCAGGGGCTGTCCAAGCACCCCTCCTCCTGGACGCATTCTCCTGTTGGGCCCTGTGACTCAAAGACATACGGACCTTGGAACCTGCCCACCCGGAGCCCACCAGAGACGTCCCCAGCTCATGGGGAGCGGGCAGCTGTCCTAACCCGCAGGCCCGTGAGGAGATGGGGTGCTGCACGGGGCAGGCGCCCACAAGGACAGTCTGGACCCTGGGGTCGGTGGGAGAGGTCAGCCGGGGCAGAGTGCACGGGGAGCCCCACGCTCCTCCCGAGGTCCCCGCCCGGCCGCTCTGCAGGCCCCACGCCTCCTCTGGGCACCGCAGCCGTCCCGGCTCTGCTCTGAGCAGGGCATTCCTGGCCTGTTCCTGCCACGGGACCCACCGCCAGCCCTCTCTGCCCAGCACACCTTTCCGCCAGATGCCCTATGGTCAGCCCTGTCACTTATTCCCGCTCTGCCCACTGGCGCTTCTCCAACCTGCTGCCCCGCCAGTGCCCTGTGCCAGGGCCTGCCCCTGCCCAGGCATCCACCCTGGGCTTCTCTGCAACGTATGCTCTCCGGGCACTTACTTCCCACGCCCCTCTGCCCCCACCAGCGGCCAGCCTAGGAGGCAGGGCCAGGCTGCCTTTGCCCAGCCGCTGCTGTGTCCAGAGGGCCCCGGGGAGCTGGGGTGGGACGGGGTGGGGCACTAGCTGCCCGGGCCCACGTGGGTGGGCACTGCGGGCAGGGCCTTACCCGACGATGTCCACGAGCGCGGTGAGGATGGGCTTTACCTCGTAGTGCAGGCCGTGCCTGGCACACAGCGCCCGCACCAGCGGGGCCACCTTGCAGTAGCTGTGCCGGGGCATCGTGGGGAAGAGGCTGCGGGCAGGCGGGCGGGCACAGCGGCTGGTACCACAGCTGGGCCGCTTCCCTGGCCCAGCCCCTGCCCCCCCCCCAGGCCCCCCGGGGACCCGCCCTCTCTGGGACGCACTCACTGGTGCTCGATCTGGAAGTTGAGGTGGCCGCTGAACCAGTTGAGGAAGGAGGACTGCTCCACGTTGCAGGTGGCCGCCAGCTGGGGGGCGGGCAAGGTGAGGGCTGCTCCTGCCCCCTCCCCCCACCCCCGTGCCGCCCGCTCTCCCCACCTGCGAGCTGGGCCAGTCGCGGCGCTTCTCGTGGCCGATGTCCTTGGGGATGTGATTCATCTGCGTGATCCACACGAACCAGTGGCTCTCCAGGACCCTGGGGGAGGCCCGGCCGGCACCCAGGTCAGTCCCGCACGGCTCCATCCTTCCCGCCCCCGAGGATGGTGGCACAGCCCCTGCACAGGCCTTCAGAGACGCTGGGGGAAGCTGTGACCGTGCTCACGAGGCCATGTCCAGGCCGGCTGCCGGCCTGCCCTCCCCAGCTCTCCTCGACTGGACCTCCCAGGGCTGCCCTGTACCGGGCCGAGGGGAGGGCAGCATCTGGGCACCCACTGCCCCCTCCCTGCCCCTGCCTTGCTGACCCCTCAGTACCTGATGACCACAAAGAAGACCAGTGCCCCGTGGACACCGTAGAAGGGGGCATAGCACAAGAGGAAGCGCGTGTAGAAGCTGGCAGCCCACAGCAAGTCCTGCACGGGGACACGGGGGCAGAAGGGGAAGAGGTGCCGGCTCGCCTGCCCTGCACTGCGTTTGCCCTGGCGGGCACTACCCTTCCCAGACAAAGGCCAAGGCCCCTGCCCCGCAGCGTTCAGAGCTGACCGTGGAGGGAAGGGACTGGAGGGCCCACGGCGCGCCCCGTGACTCTCGGGAGGCCCCGCCAGGAGACAGCCCTCGTGCCGGGTGCACACGGTCCCTGCCCACGCAGCCGCGCCGCCCCGGCACTCACGGCCCACTGCAGGCAGACAAGCATGTACGCCAGGTTCTCCACCTCGAAGTTCACCAGGGTCAGCAGCGGGGGTCCCACTGCAGGAGGAGGCAGAGAGGACGCTGGGACGGCCCTGCCCACAGTGTCCCTCAGCCCCCACTCCCGACCTCTCTCCGGACGCGGTCGGCCCTCCCCGCCAGCCAGGGCTCCATCACAGCCCCGGCAAGGAGCGGCCCACGGTGGGGCGGTGGCCGCCGGGCACTCACACAGGAAGAAGTACAGGTGCTGGTGGTTGTAGGGCAGGTATCTGAGCTTCTTCCGGCCGTACTGCGGAGACAGGAGCGGCTGGGGCAGCTCCCCAGGCGGGTGTCCCAGCCCCCGCCCGCCCGGGGGAACCGCCACCCCCGCCATCCCCACGGCACAGCACACATGTGCGCCACCTCCACGGATGACTCTCCCAGGAGGAAGACAGGCGCCACCGTCACGTCTGGGTCCTTGTGGAACACGTTGGGCTTCGCGTGGTGCTGGGAGTGTCGGAAGTTCCACCAGTGGGCAGAGAAGCCCTGCATGTCGGGCAGGGCAGGCTCAGCCCATACGCTGGGCACACATGCTGCAGGCTCCCGCCTGTGCCCCCACCCTTCCCAAGGGAGAGCCCACCCTGTGCCCGGCTGCTCCCTCAGAAGACGCCAGCCGGGTGCCCGGTGACCAGCCCCCCACGTCACCTTCAGCTGCCCCATCACGAACTGCTGGGCCATGTGGTTCCACCGCGACTTTCTGAAGACAGAGGAGTGGCCCAGGTCATGCTGCAGACACCAGGACTGGGCCTGTGGGGGGCGGGAGAGGCCCGTGATACCAAGGCTCGCAGCCACTGCCCACACGGAGGCCTCGATGCCAGGACCTGCGCCCATTCTCCGGCCCTCTGTCGCCTGCCCCAGCCCGGAAGCCTCCCTGTGTTGCGGTTTTGGCCATGTGGCCCCGGGTTGGGCCCCGGGCCTTCACACAGAGCCGCATCCCAGCCCCATTTTCAGTCTGATCTTGAGACAGGATCTTGCTAAGCTTCTCAGTTGCTCAGGCCAGGCTCCAAATGGGCACTGTCCCGCCCCAGCCTTCCTGAGTGCTGGGATCACAGGCCTGCGCCACCAGGCCGGCTCAGCTTCCATCCTGGAGCTGCCCTTAGAGAAAGCTCGGTGTCCTCCTGTGTCCTGCTTTGGCAGTGACCCTGGCCCGCTCCCAGGTAGGAGGAAAACCAGCCGGGACAGGCCCTCGATCGCCCGTGCTGGCGGTTCCACACGCGCCAGGCCCCTGCGCTGACCTGCTTCAGCGTCTCCCGGATCTCCGGGTCTGCGGCCTGGTCCCACATGACTAACGACGAGCACGTGTGTCACGCTTCTCCTGCGGACCTGGCCCGTCACGGGGCACTGGTCACGGCTGCGCGGTGGGTCGTGGGGGCCACTCATCTTTCTCCCTGGCGCAAGGCACAGCCAGAACCCTGGAGCCCTGATTCCCTCCATGAGGGGCTCCCCTAGCTAGGCTGGGGCACAGCTCAGTGGCCCCACCCACCCATTCAGCAGAAAGGCGCAGCACCCACACTCGCGGGGACGCTGGGGTCACCTGGGAGATGGCCAGGATGAGGGCGGCGAGGGCACTGGGCACCCAGCCAGGGCCCAGGAGGTAGATGAGGAGCCAGGCTGCCACCTCCATGGCCAGGATGTGGCCCAGCAGGAGGGCGAAGAAGGTGAGGTCTGCATCGAACAGCTTCATGTCCTCGGCCGCCCGGCGCAGGGCTCGGAAGTCCGCGATGAGCTGGGCCTGGGGGTCAGAGTGATTGTCAGCCAAGGATGGCCCGGCGCTGGCCCAGAGGGGCGGGAGACGGGCCCCGGGGGTCACAGAGAGGCTGGGCTGTGGCTGCAGGTAGGTGCAGGTGGGCGAGGGGTGGGAGGGGCAGAGCCTCCTGGATGAGATGACGCCCGGCAGCACCTGGCCTCGCATGCTGTGAAGCCAGGGGCCCTACAAGGCAGCTTGGCCAGGCCGCCCCACACCCAGCCCCTCACATTCTGGGGTCCGTCCTGGCTGGGCTCCTCCGGGGCCAGCTCTCCGATCAGCAGCGGCCGCAGGAACTTGCGTACGAAGCGGGGATCCTGGTGGAAGGCATGGAAGGCATCCTGGGGGAGAGCACACGGTCAGGCGGACAGACGGGGCGCTGTGGAGGGCGGCCCGAGCACGCACACGGACCAAACGTCAAGCGGGCAGTATCGTCCCACAGTCCCCAACATGGTGCCCGGGGTGAGCCCACCCCAGCCACCCCTGGCCCAGTGCAGCTGACTGTCACGGATCTGAACTCCCACAGAGCCCGGAAGGACTCTGTTCTTCCAAAGAGCTGCGTGGGGTCCTCCTGTCTCCAACCACACGCGTGCAGAGGGCCTGGCTCACGTGTCAGATCCGCCTCACCTCTAGCAGCCTACGTGGCGAGGGAGACTATTTTCAACAAGCTACAATTCTTAAATTTTCCCCGTGATGACTCCCTGCGCTGGTGCGCAGTGTGTGACGCTGCCCCTCTCCCTCTCGCGTGACCCCTCAGTTAGGTTTCTCCTGCAAACAGTGCCCCATTACTTTCCTTCCCAGTTAGGGTGAGTTTTGGTCACGGGAGTTTGGAAAATTCTGCCACAGTGAGCTGGTGAGCAAGCTCCTCTCCCCAAGGAAACCAGGATCAGGTGTGTGCCTTGGGGAAGAGGGCGCCAGGGGCGCGGTGGCCTGCCACTGGGGCTCTGCCCTCGGCCCGGAGATCATCTCTGCAGCTGCCCACGTTTGCCAGCGGCCGGATGCCAACCCTCCCTCGGCCGAAGCTGGCTCACCTTAGCCTACAGCATCCAGCGACGGCTGGCTCCCTACCCACGGACTTAGCCTGGGCCCAGGGGCCCATCCTAAGCTGGGCAAGTGATACGCTACATGTCGTGGGCCCCGGTATGTGTGTACCTTGGTGAGAACAATGTTTAATTTTTAAAGTTTATTTACATACTGTGCCTTTCCCCCGGAGGGGAGACTTGTCCCCGAGGCTTGGGCCCTCGGAGCCTCTCACACTGAGTTCTTAGAGGTGTGCAAGGAAGAAAGTGAACAGGTAAGGCCCCTTGATTGACAGAGAGGAGCAGGGTTCTGGGCGTGGTGGCGCAAACCTGCCATCCCAGCCCCGCAGGCGGCTGAGGCAGGAGGACTGTAGCTTTGAGGCCACTCCGGTCAATTTAGCAAGATCCTGTTTCAAACAAAACCAGCAAAAACAAAAGCAGGAGCTCAAAAGTATTTTCTTAAAGCACATACCAGAGCCTGGGGGGGTGGGGGGGCATAGCTCAATGGTTAGAGTGCTTATCTAGCAAGCACAAGGCCCTGGGTTCTGGACTCCGGCACCACTTAAAAATTATCTGGGCTTGGTGGCACATGCCTGTAATCCCAGCACTTGGAAGGCTGAGGCAGAAGGATTTCTGTGACTTCAAGGCCAGCTTGGACTACAGAGCATCTCAAAAAAGTAAAATAAGGGGCTGGAGGAATAGCACAGTGGTTAGGAAATAGCAAGCACAATCCCTGAGGTCAGTTCCCCAGCCCACGCCAGCCAGGCATGGTGGCACACGCCTGTAATCCCAGCACTCAGGGGCTGCGGCAGCATTACCTTGAGTTCAAGACCAGCCTGGGCTACATAGCGAGTTCAGGGTCAGCATGCACTACACAGCATGGCCCTGACTCAAAAAATAAATAAATAAAATATATACCAGAAATAGAATAGCAGGGGACAGTGCACCGTGGGAGAAAGGGGGCAGGGAGCAAGGACGGGATGAGCCAGGATGGGGACAGCTGCGAGGGTAAGCGTGGCCCCTCCACCCCCGCTGGCCCCGCCTGCCCTGCGTCAGGCTCACGAGGTCCACGACGTTCACCTGGTTTAGGAGTATTGTTCAGGGCATTAAGTGTATCCCTGCTGCATCCATTACCACCAGCTCCCCTTCTCCAGGCAAGATCCTGAACCATTAGTCACTAATTCCCTGTCCCTTCGAACCCAGCCTTGGCACCCTAGACCCACCCCCTCCGGGCCGAGCTAGCCCCCACCCAGCCATGCATACTCCCGGCTCTGGGGCACTCTGCCACTGACACCCCAGTCCCAGTACCCCCGACACCTGCTGCCTGCGCTCTGCCCTGGGCCTCCAGTGCGGGCACTCACGCAGTCTATCCCCCAGGGCACAGCACCCTCAGGGTTTGCCTAAGTTACAGCACGTGCCAAAAGTCTTCCAGCTTCCCCCTGGAGTGCCAGGCTCGCGCCCAGGACCTTCACGCTGAGCTACATCCCAAGCCCTTTTTACTTTTAATTTTGAGACAGGGTGTCGCTAAGTCACCGAGCTGCCCAGGCTGGGTTTGAACTTGCGATCCTCCTGCCTCAGCCTCCCATAGAATCACAGGTGTAACCACAACACCAGGTTAATTTTTTCCCTATTTAAGGCTGAGCAACTGCTGATAATGATCTGAACCAGCCCCTGCCAGAGGCCCAGAGCCACAGGTGAGGGGCGGAGAGGAGAGGCCTCAACGTGGCTGCTCTGCCGGGCACACCTGCCCGTCCCTTCCACAAGCCTCGGCCTTGGCTTTCCTCCTCTATTGCCCCAGGGCCTCCAGGAATAACGTCTCCCGGGGAGACCTGAACCCCAACGTCAGTTCAGACCTGACGGGGCACAGCAGATGGCCAAATTAACGATGGTACCAAAGTCCAAGCAGGTGAGCTGATGAGTTTATGGGGACAGGTGTGCGTATGAGGTGACCGCCTCGTGGTGGGTAAGGAGGCACGGGGGGGGGGGGGGGGGGGGGGGGGTGGGGGGGGGGGGGGGGGGGGGGGGGGGGGGGGGGGGGGGGGGGGGGGGGGGGGGGGGGGGGGGGGGGGGGGGCGTGCGGTTGCTGAGGAGCCTGAGGGTCGGCAGGCAGTCCCATCACCAGAAAGCCCCCCAGCACGGATGACCCCTCACAGAAACTGCACACAGCTGCCCCCCTCCCCCACCTGTCTGCCTGGCCAGCTAGTGCCCCGGAGCTACGGGGCCGCTGGGCTCGGCAGCCTGGGCAGGCAGGCAGAGCCAGGCCACTCTGATGAGTCCCTTCTGGGTGACTTGGGGCCTCGGCAGGTAGGTCCCCGGGCTCGGCTGAGGCGCCAGCCAGCGCCCGTCCTGGAGCCCCTGTGGGGCCACGGGACCAGCCTTGCCCAGCTTAGGCTCCAGGGCAGGGAGGAAACATGCAGAGAGGTTGGGCCCTTTACTCAAGGCTGCACGGCTCCACGTGACGACGCGGCTTAGGACCTGACCGAGGTTCTGTGGCTGTGGCTATTCCCCGGCCAGAGGAGAGGCGGGGGCCTCCCGGACAGGACAGGTGGCAGCCAAAGACCAGCTGCTGGTAGCCGGGGCTGTGGGGGACGGGAGGGCATTCTTGGGCCACCCTGACTGCCAGAGCACTCCCCAGGGTGTCAAGGCCTGTGACACCTCCCCACCTGGCCCCGGTGAGTCAAAGGCAACATCTGAGCCCTGGAGCAGTGTTGGGGACACAGTCAACCCCAAACCCAGGCTCCTGGTGCGTGGCAGGCTTTGTCTCTGGCCAGGGCCCGTGAACAGGCATGGGGAAGGGGACTGAACCAGCCCTCACGGCCCCTGAGGGACGACTGGCAGACTTGGTGTAGGAATGCCCACCAGGGGCAAGAGCTAAGGTATGAGTCTGTCTGCAGGACACAGCTAGAGCCCAGCCCAGCCTCAGTCCCTGGGGCCTCCAGAGGTCACATCCTGCCCCCAGCCCACTGAGGGCACCCTGCAACAGCTGGGGGATCGGGGGCACTCAGAGCAGACAGGACGCACCCTTTCCACTGCGACTGTACCCATTGCGGGCTGCCCAGAAAACCCGGCTGGCACTGGCAAAACCCTCCCAAAGGGCCTGGTGGCAGCAAACACCCCTGTGGACCTGTCCTCGTGAGCCCACTGGGGGCTACCGGCATGCTCCGGAAGCAATGGGTCTGTGCAGGACGCAGGAGGAGCAGGGACTCCTCAGGGGTCGGGGAAGGAGGATGTGCTGGTCACCAGCTAAGGAACCCAGCGCGTTCCAGTTCCAGACTGGGCAGAGGAGTGGGGACAGGGACAGTTAGGGCCACTGGGCTTGGGTGTCCGGGCCTGTCCCTGATGCTACCTGAGCCTTGTGGACAGAGGTGGGATCCCCGGGGACGGTCCAGGAAACGCCTGCCTCTCTCCATGTCCAGAGCGAAGGCAGGAGCCAGGCCCAGCACTGCATGTCCCTTGCTGTTCTCTGCCAACAACCACGTGAGCTGCAGGCACGGGCTAGGCAGCACTAGCAGTGCCTCCCTTTTACAGAAGGGGAAACTGAGGCACGGGCTAGACACCAAGAACACAGCTCCATGCATGGCACACCCAACTCCCGTTGTGCAGCAGAGCCCAGCGTGAGGGCAGATGCCTCCGAGCAGCCCTGCAGGCCCCGCCAGGACCCTGGGCCTCGCAGTGACACAACCCCACAGTGGTCTCCCAGCCTCTCCATCCCCCAAGGCACAGAAGCTGCCCCTGCGTCCTCTGCCCCAGCACTCCCCTGGGCCCGACAACTCTCCTCCTGCGCCACTCAGGGGAGAGGGGCTGGGTAAGTGCTCGCTTAGCCAGGCCAAGTGGCTGGCACGGAGTGGCCACTCAGCAGTGTTGGGGTCCTGTGACCGCTGGAGCCACCGCTGGCTGAGCGGGCCCCCATCTCCACACAGCTGTCACTTCCCTGCAAGGGCGAGAGTCCGCGCCCGCAGGCTCCTGGGCCTTCACAGGCCGCCAGGACATCAGGAGAATTAAACGCGGGCCATCCACACCCTCTGCGCAGAGCCTCGCCATCGGCGCCACCGTGACGGCTTCGGATAGTGCCGGTCTGAGGCAGGTACCAGGGTGGGCTGGAACTTGGGCCCCTGCCCCTTGCCAATGCGGCCCACCCTCCAGGGCAGCCTTGAGCAGTGACTTGCCACCCCGGCACGGACAGCTGCACAGCACAAGCACCACACACAGAGTGCCCTCAACAAAGCCTCTCTCGTCCCACTGCCCTGAGGGGGAAACGGAGGCCCGGTGAAGGGCATAGTGGGGGATCCGGTCAGCTACTCTCTGAGGACGGCGCCCCCCTCCCCTTCCCTGGCCACAGCGCGCCATGGGGCTCGGCTGAACAGCCCCTCCCACGGGGCCTTCTGTGAGGGGCTCGGCCTTGCCCCGCATCGGGACAGGCCACTGGCCCCTGCCCCACCTGCCAAGCCACCTTCTTCTTCAGAGTCAACCAAAGCTCCTCCAAGGACACCACCTCATGCCACCTGTCCTGGTCCTGCCCCGCCACTGCCCCACACAGCTGCTGGGGTGTGGGGGAACCACCAAAGCCCTCCACGCCTGGGTACGCGGCCCCTCTTCCGGGTCAGCCCCTGCAGGAGCCTGTGCCTGCAGCAGGGGCCGTGGTGGGGACAGGGAGGCCCGCAGGCGATGCCAGGTGGGTGGAAGGAGCCAGCACCCAGCAGAAGGGAGAAGCCAAGTAGCTCCGACGGGCAGCGCCAGCGCGGATGTTTGCGAGCGCCTTGCCCAGCCCACCACAGCGCGGTCCCGCCTCTCAGCCCCACAGCTTGCCGTCCGTCCGTAAAGCAGGAAAGGCCGCTGCAGGCCTGCTTCGTGGGGCTTTGCTAAGGACTGGACGACCCCTGGAGGGCCACGCAAGGAGGCGCTCAGCACAGGACCTTGCAGACTGAGGGCCTGCAGTGGCCCAGCCTCACCCTGTCCGGCTGCCTCCATGAGGCTCAGGGTAGTTTGATTCTCAGACAAACTCTGGCCTAGGGCCCAGAGCACCCTCCCCAGGGCACCGGGCTCTGCATCCCAGGATGGCCATGGGCTGACCTCAGGGTGTAGGAACTCTGAGAATTTCCTGGCAGGAAGGCTGGCCGCCTGGGCATGAGAACGGCTGATAGGCGCCCAGCTGGGAGGGGCTGCCTCCCTCACCTGGGCCTGGCCGGGGCACTGCCGCTGTGGGCAGAGACTGGGGCCGACACACACAGCCCCATGACCACCTTCAGCCAGGGGCCAAGGGAGACCACATATTTCTGGCAACTCCAGCCCTGTGCTCAGGGCCTAGAGAGCAGAAGGCGGCCTACACCCTCCCTTCCTATTACAGGCCAGGCTGGAACCGCAGAGCGCAGCCCAGGCTATGCAGGGCCCCTACCTCTCTGGGCACACTCACAGGAGGTGGCAGCAGCTGTCTTGGGGGGCAGCCCTGGGCCACACCATGGAGACACCATTCCTTCGGCTGGTGGCCCGTGGCCCAGCTCTGCCCACTTTACAGATGAGGACATTGAGGCTCAGAGCTAGGGTAGGCCGGGCTCAAGATCACGCAGACCACCAAGGCCAGAGATGGGGTCCAACACAGGGAGCAGGTGTACGTGGGCACCAGGCTCGGCTGGCCCCCAGGGAGCCTGAGAAGTGGGAGCTGCAGGCTCCAGCTCGGAGCTAGCTCTCAGCTCTCAGGCCGGGCATCCCAGGCAGCTGCCAGGCTGGGAGTGCCCTGCCTCTCCCACCTGCTGTGCCCAGCAAGAACACTAGTGCACTAGCAGGTGCCCTGGGCACGCTCAGGCCTACCGGTGGCTAGCCGCCTCAGCCCAGTGTGGCGCTGGCCCCTCGGTCCCTCAGCCCCCAGTGGCTAAGGGGTTACTGGAAGGTCCAGTGTGGGCCAGGGGGGGGACCTCCTCCGCCCCCGAACCTTGGCATCAGAGGTCCCTTGCCCCAGTCAGAAGACTTTCCTGCATCCCGCTATGGTGAGCTGGAACTGGGGATGGTCCCCACGAAGCCTGGCTGGCGGCACCCTTCAGTCCGGGTGGAGACGGGGAGGCACCGGCTGGGCAGAAAGCCTCCTGCCGCTCCGTGCCTGGGGCCAGCCTGTCCCACGGAAGCCACTCGCCCCAGCCCGCCGAGGTCTCCCGCACTCTGCCGGCCGCCAGCGTGAGTCACTGGCCCGGCAGCTCCTGAAACCAGGGCGCCCCACTCCCGCCGGTCCCGGAGCGCTGCACCCCGGCACCCAGCGGGGTCCGGCCGCGCGGCGCGGGGAGCGCCCGGCGCCATTCGCCCTCGCCCGCCGCCCCGCCCGCCCCGAGGTCAGAGGTCGGCGCGGGCCACGCAGGCCCCGCGGCCTCACCGTGGCGTCCTCGCCGGCGTGGTGGCCCAGCAGGCGGCTGCCCCCCGGGTGGCGCTGCGCCCAGCGACTGATGTCGTAGACGCGGCGCTCGATGACCAGCCACTTGTCGCCCGGCAGGTTGTGCGCGCGGATCTGCGCCCAGCGGAAGGTGGGGAGCGGCCCGGGCCCCCCGACGCCGCCCATGGCCGCCGCGAGCCGGCGCGGGTGGTCGCCAAGGTCCGCTAGGAGGTCGCGCCGCCGCCGCCGCGCGCCGCCGGCCCCGCCCCGCCGCGGCCCCGAGAGCGCGCGCCCGCCCGCTCCGCCCGAGGCCGGCCTTTATAGACGCGGCGGCGGCCGGCCCGCCCGCCCCGCCCCGGACCGGCCTGGGGACACCGGCCGACCCGCCCGCTGGGGCGGGGACATGGCACGCCGGGCGGAACCCTCGGCGGACGCCCAGGCGGGGGCGAGGGCCGCGTGGGGGCACCACGCGGGGGGAGGGGACGGGGTGGTCTTAGCCTGGGCGAGTTGCCCCTGGAGCCACCTGCTGGGGGCGGCAGGACTGAGGGTGCCCGGGGGCGGGGGAGGGCAGTGAGGCTGCCATCCTGGCCGAGGACAGGGTTTGGGGTGTCGCCGGGGCCTGGGGATCCTCCGCCCAAACCCCCACGCAAGCCCCAGGTCCGCCTTATAAATCCCAGTCCTGGAAAGTGTGCCCAACCCGTGGCTGTGTGTCCCAGAGGGATATTCGGCCGTAAGGGACCAAATCCACCCCCCAAAGCTGAAGTCCTGTTCCTGGGCAGTGGGTCCCTCGGCCCAGGGTTTAGGGCCCACGCAGAGGCCCCGTGGGACGGGATTCCCGCGTTCCTGAGGCGGGCAGGGAAGCAGACAAAGGAGGACAAGCCCCTGTACTGGGGCGCCGTGCAATCCGGGGTTCAGCCCCTGCCCATTCTCAGCAGCCTCCAGTGGCTGTCCAGGGGCTCCCTGGCCCCCATCAGCCCAGATAGGGGAAATGGCCAGGTTGGGAGGTGTGGGAACGCCCACCTGTCCCAGGGTTAGGCGCTGGGATGGGTTTGCGTCCTTGGAACACACTATGCGAAGCCCACAGCTTAAGGGAGGAGAGATTTGATTCAGCTCAGTTTAGAAGGACTCCCTTAAGTCCATTCTGGGTGATCTGCAATGATGGGAGGGTGTGGCAGAGGCCTAGCCAGAGTCGGGACGGCAGGACAGGCAGCAGAGAGCTTGGAAGATGGCAGGGCGGGCGAAGATCCCTGGGGTCACACCCACTGCTCTGCCCCTTCTGACCTGGGGCCCTTCTTCATGCCTTCCCAGAAGGCTAACAGCATAGAAAATCAGTGGGTTAAACTCCAGGACAGGGTCACGTTCCAAACAGGAGGCTTTTGGGAGACATTCAAGATTCAAACCCTGCTGTTCCCCCTCAGATCCCCAGAAGACTTATGTCCACCTCCTTTTGCAAAATGCACGTAATCCATCTCCAGGACTTATAAAAGGTCGAAGTCCTGGGGCTGGGGGTGTAGCTCAGCTGTGAATGTGTTTGCTTAGCGAGCTCAAGGCCCTGGTTCCACTTCCCAGCACCAACCCCCCCCCCCCCCCCCCCCCCCCCCCCCCCCCGTTGGAAAATCAAACAAATGTTCAACACTTCCAACACACAATGGCCCAAGGTAACCATCTCCATTCCGAAGGGACAGGAGAATAGAAAGAAATTAGACCCAAGCCAGGCTGAAACCCAGCCGGCGAGGTGACACCCAGTGGCTGCGTACAGCAAGCTGTGGGGAGATGCGGCCCTGCCCACGGCCCCGCCACGGCTGTGCGCCATGGCCCCTGTGGAGGCTGGCTCGCCTCCGAGCCCGTGGCCTCCTCTGCAGGCAATGCGCACTACTGGCATCTCCAAAGTGTGAGTGTCTCCACTGTATCCCGGCTTCAGTCCATGACATCAGGCACTGCCCTTCAGAGACACACAGCCTGGCCTCTGCGACCTCCTCAAGTCTGAGTGGAAGCCACATGGGCCCCCCCTCTGCGTGCCATGAAGCAGCACCACACGGGTGCTGCTGCTAGGGCTTGGATCTGGCATGTCCCCAGAAGCCGCATGTACGTGGATGTTGTGGGCACCTGTGCAACCGTGTGCTGTTAAGGGGTGGGGCCCGGTTGGAAGGCGCAGAACCTGAAGCCTGAACCGGAAGGGGAGCTCACTGGGACGTGGCCTGGAAGGTCACGCACTAGCTCTGCCCCTCCTACTCACTCGGCTTCCTGTCTGCCATGCCAGAGACTTCTCCGGCTGGGCCTCTACTGTGCACTCCCAGCATTGCCGGCCACCCACGAATGGACTGAGACCTTCTAAAACCAGGAGCTGAAGAAATCTTTCATCCATTGAGTTGTGGGCGCCAGGTATACTGTCACAGCAGTGAGAAAGTCACTAAGACAGATGCCAAGGTCTGCCACCAAATGGAATGGTAGTGCAGCCGCCTTGGACAAGGGCTGCAGAGGCCTCTGAGCTCTCCCATGGCCGTCTCCTCGGGGAGCCCTTCAGGATGCTCGGGAGTCTCTTTCCAAAGCCACGTCTTTGGCCTTCATGCCCTTGCAGGAATGCGCAGGGCCCGCCGACTCCTGAGACCCTTCAGGACGTCTCTCACGCTGCCCTGACGGCAAACACTTGCCCTGGTTACCGACAACCTCTGACGATCCTGTGCTCTTTGCCCCAGGGTGGCGGTCCCTTTTCTTCTGGCAAAACGGAGAACTCTGCATCTTGTTTTTCTCTGCTGTTTTTGATTCTCAGGGTAGAGCTGGCTAAAAGCCGCAAGCAGTACCCCCACCACAGCCTGGAACCCGGGCTGTCCTGAGATATCCACCAGATGAATTAGTCCATCACCCTTAATTACAGTTTCAGGCAAAATCTCGGGACGGGGCCGCGATGCTGGCACACTTCTTCCTCGTGGGTAACACTCGGTTTCTGCATCTGCTGCCACTGGAATCCTCCTTCTCATCTGAGACCATTTGTTTGTTGAGGCAGGGTCTCGCTCTGTAGCCCAGGCTGGTCCTGAGCTCACTATGGAGCCCAGGCTGACCTTGGACTTCAATCCTCCTACCTCAGCCTCCCGAGTGCTGGGATTACAGGTGTGCGCCACCACGCCCGGCTATTATGTGGTGCTGGCAATTCAAACCCAGGGCCTTGCGCTGGCTTCAACCGCGGTGCTGCACCTGCAGCCTGGGCCTGTCCTTCCTGATCCGGAGTTCCCGGGGTTCTGGTCTCCTGAGCGCGGAGCACAATCTCCCGCGGAGCTCGGAGCTTTGGCAGCGGCGTTCTCGTACTCGGCCGGCCGCATCTGCTCCCGGGGCATCCGTATCACATGGTCAGCTCAAGTCTCCGCCACGGCCATCCCTGCTACCAGCCCGGTCCTCGCTTTCTCGCCGCTGGGGCTCAGTGTGCGACCCCGCACCTTGGGGCGGATGCGTTCCTCTCCGCTCTCAGTTCACAAGGTCTCAGCGGAAGAGCCCGGCGGCGGCAGCGGCAGACCGGAAGCCAAGAGAGTAGAGGCCCGGTGGCCGGAAGCGGGGAAGGCGTGTCCTTCCGGGAGCCCCGCCCACTGCCCCGCCCTCCCAGCCGGCCCCGCCTCTTAGCAGCACGGGAAGTCAATCGATTGACCCCGCGATCGCGATCGAATCCCTTCCCACCTCCCGTCGGGCTGTGGGGCACAGCGGACCTCAGAGATGACCTCGACCTGCCCCAGGGGTGGGGCAGCGGCACCCCCTTCTGCCCCAGGAGAGGGGTGAAGGGGAAGGCCTCGGAGCGGTCACCCCAGGCCCGAGCTGGGGCCAGGCCCTCCTTCCGCTGCAGTCCAGCTGGGGGCAGGTGGTCCGCGCTCCCGCGTCGCCTCCTGGCGGGCCGGGGCCTTTGCTGACACCGGGCCGGCCGGGCCCTTGGGACGCCCTGTGCCCGCCAGGCCTGGCGGAGGCCGTGGGCGCCCTGGGCCCCGTCGCCCAGGGCCGGCTGTGGGGTCCGGAGCCAGACGTGCAGCCTTGGCGGGACGCTAGAGATGCCGGGACTCAGCCCCGCCGGCCCCGCAGCCCGTGGGCCCCGTGGCCGCGGCTGCGCAGGAAGACGCCGTCCACTGCGGTCCGGGGGGCCGCAGCGCGTGCCGGGGGCGGAGGACCGGCGGCTCGGAGCAGGCTGCGGGGCGTGGGGGCTGAGGACGGCCGCCGCCTGCCGCGGTCAGAGCTCCGGCGGCCCAGCTAGGCGCACATCGGGAGCATCGAGCCCGAGGCCGGCCTGGAGGCCGGGACCCGAATCCAAAATAAGGGTGGAGAAGGGGTGGGGGCGGCTCAGCAGCGGGCTGGGGGCTCCAAGCTCCGCACCCCACAGAGGAGAGAGGGAAGGCCAGGTGTGCGTTCTGCAACCAGGGGCCCCCAGTCCCGCGACAGGGGACCGGGCTAGGAGCGGCCAGCGGCCAGTGACGCCCCACCCATTCTCGGCTCTGGCCTATCCAGCTCCAGGGCCGCAGTGATTGACAGGAGGCAGAGCTCCCCCCCCCCACAACGGCCTCGTTCTTCCGGCTGTCCTCCAATGGTCAACTGCAGGATAAGGACCCCGCTCCTGTCCACAGGCCGAAGATCGCTGGTGCCGGGAAGGCTGGGGACACCACTGCGGTGGCAGCCACACCACGCCGGCGGAAGGTCCCGCCTTCCGTGGAACCGAGGCTTGGTCTTTAGGGCTGGATGCGAGCCCTCACCAAGGGAGGGGCCTGAGGAGGCTGAGACCTCCTGGCCACCCCAGGGTCCCCCGGGGGATGGGGATGCAGAGAGACCGCCGGGAGAGGAGGGGCTGCCCGCCTCGGCACCCACCAGAGGGTGCAGACCAAAGCCTGCTGCTTTGGCCACCATCCAGAACCCAGAAAACTGCCCAGCTGGCTGCTGCCAGCCTGTCATCCCAGCAGGCTGGGAGGCTGAGGCAGGAGGATTGCAATTTCAAGTCCCTGTCTCGAAAGAAAGAAAGAAAGAAATCAAACTACAATATATCCAGCAATGCCAATTACGAGTATTTATCAAAAACAAATAAATATAAACAAAAAATAAAATGCGGAAGCAGTGTCTTGAAGAGAATGGTCCAGGAAAAAGGATTCACGACAGCCAGAACATTACGCAGCCTTCAAAAGGAGGGAGATCCTGTCACATGTCACCACATGGGTGAATGGTGAGGTCATCAGGCTAAGTGACATCATCAGCAGAAGACATCCACTGTGCAGCTACACCGTGGGGGAGGCCCCAGGGCAGAGGAGCCTGACAGAGGCAGGCGGGGCACACAGCTCTCAGGGAGACGCAGGGACACGGGCTTGGCGAACAGTACAGAATTTCAGCTTTGCAAGGTGACAAACCCATGTCATACAAAGTGAACATGGCTCCTAAGGGGTGGAGGATGGCACAGCAGTTACAGCGCTTGTCTAGCGAGTGCAAGGTCCTGAGTTCGATTCCCTGGCACCAGACAAGCCCGGTGTGGTGGTGCATGCCTGTAATCCCAGCACTCAAGAGGCTGGGACAGGTGGATTGCCCTGAGTCCACGGCCAGCCTGGGCTCCATAGGGAGTGCCAGCCTGGACTGCAGAGTGAGACCCTGTCTCAAAACTATATATATCCTGAACTTAAAGTGGTTAAGACAACTTGGAAGATCATTTAGTCATTTCAGTCTGAAGTTGAGAACAGATGTCATCTCACCAAAAAAAAAAAAAAAAGGTTAAGATTTTTTGTTTTTACAATAAAAAAGTATAGTCAGGCCCAGTAGTAGAGGCCTATAATCTCAGCATTCTGGGAGGATGACACAGAGGATTCCAAATTCAAGCCCAGCCTGGACAACTTAGACACGTAGCAAGAAACTGTCTCAAAATCAAAACCAAAAACTGGGCTGGAGATGTGGTTCATGCGCTCAGTGCGAGGGCCCCCGGGCTCCACCCAGCCTTAGTCACTTTCCCGTTGCTGGGATACAGCGCCGACTCCCACAACTCCAGGGAGGAAAGGCCTATTTTGCCCATGTGTCGGAAGTCACAGCTCTCTTCGTGGTTGGGTAGCAGTGGCAGAGGGCCTGTGGAGGACAGCCACCGGTCCCACGGAGGTCAGGGACGCAAGGGCGTAGGGCAGCTCTCCGGGTCCCAGCAGCCGCCCTCTGAGCAGGGCCACCCCAGGGCCCACCAAGGGGACGATAGGCAAAGCCTTCGGGGGGTGTTCCCAATCTAAGCCATAACACACCCTCAGCATAAAGAGAAAGGAAAAAGTACCCACGCCTTTAAAAATGTGCAGGTTATTTAGCCCAGTCTTCCCAACTCGCAGACGTGAAGGCTGAGGCCCCAGAGAAGGACTTGCCCTGGGTGCGCAGCCTGGGGCGCTCGCACTGGGACAGGTCCGGCAGGTTGTGCAGGGCTGCAGGTCAGGTCAGCCACCCAAGACCAGAGCGCCCAAGGTGAAGCCTCTTCCCCAGCCCAGAGTCAGGGCTGGCTTTCCCAGGTGGCCAGGGAAGGGGAGAAAGAGTCCCATGTGTTCTGGGCTTCAGAGGTCATGGAGAGACTTCCCGGAGAGGTACCTGTGTGACCCACCCACAGTAGAGCTAAGGCTGTGAGCCCCCCCCCCCCCCGGGGCCTGCAGGGCAGCAGGAGGTCCTGGGGACTGTGGGGGACAGGGCTAGCTCCACTGGCAGACCCACACTCGCGCCTGGTGGGCAGGCGCTCACCACGGAGCACCCAGCCCTGTGCCCTGTGGGTGGGTAGTGGGGGTACTGGGAAGGCTGAGGACCGCAGACCTCCATGACCTGTGAGAGCCCAGGAACTGGTCTCCGTCTGTGTCCTGGGGAGGAGCCCTGTGTGAGACTGAGATGCATCGTGACTGGGCGCCGAGACCCCAGCCCTGCAACCGCACCCTAGCAGACGGCGGGGCCAGGCGCAGGGCCCTCAGTCACAGCGTAGTCCAGTCCTCACACCCACACAGGCCCCGGCATCAGCAGTGCCACGCGAGGGTGCGCTCCTCTGGGGTACAGGGTCGCCCGAGGGCCTGGGGAACATGTCCTGCTGTCCCTTTGGTCTCAGCGTGGCTGGGACACAGGCGCTGGGAGTGGGGAGTGGCCTGAGACCCGGCCTGCAGCCCCTGGACTGGCCTGGGGCATGGAGGCAGAGGCTGCTGCGCAGGGGGGTAACAGGGCCCCCGGAACATGCTGGCATGCGCTCATCGGCACCCTACCGTGCCCTCCTGTTCACTGCCGCCCGGACATGGCACGGGTGCCCTCATGTACAGTCGGGCTCCAGCACGGGGTGGCCCCAGGGTGGACTGCGGGAGAGACCAGTCCTCTCTGGGGGTGGGGAGAGCGGCTCGTGGGGGAGGGGGAGGGGCCAGCAGGGAGCCACTAGGGTGTCACCAGCCTGACAGACGGGACCCAACCCAGATGTAGGAACCCTGCAAGAGCAAGTCCAGCTCCAGGAGGACCAGCCATCCCCACCCGGGACTGTACTTGCTACTAAGCATCTGCCCGAGACCTGGGCCGGCAAATCCCGGCCCCACAGCCACCCCTGCTGCTGTCCACCCTGCTGCCCAAGGCTGGGGAAACCAGGGGAGAAGGCTGAAGCAGCCGAGCGCCGTCCTCCCCTCACCCATGGCCCAGGCGACCGGGGGACTCGGTGGCTTCCAAGCAGCCGGCAAGGGGTGGAGGGTGGCTCGGGATTCGGGCTAATCCCAAGCACGAGGGCGGCAGGAACAGGGTTAGGTTTCATTCCTGCAGATGCGGGCGGGGTGGGCGCAGGAGGGCCTCCGCCCGGCCGACAAAGCCGCCTTTATTACAGAGGTCGCTGTCCACTCCATCCCAGGGAGCGGCTGGGGAGGGCCGGGCCCAGGTTGGCACCCGACCCGGTCTAGTGGGGCCTGCAGCGGGTTGTGGAGGGCCAGGTCCCACCCCCCCCTCTGGCCCCGTGAGCAAGAGACCCTAGCTGCAGGGAGGAGGGGACTCCTCCTTGCCAACAGGTTGGAAACAGGGCCTGGGGCTTGGGGCTGCAGTGGGTGGTGCCAGGGGGGCCCAGCCTTCTTGGGATGGCTGGGGACGACTCTCCACCTTAAGCAGGTGGAGGGGACGGGGCTGTGGAGCTCTGTGGCTATTGGAGCCTGCTGTCCACAGGGCATTAGAGACGGAGGGCCCAGGGGACAGTCCGTGTGATGTACAGCCACCAGGGGACACTGGTGGTCCAAGGCGTGGGGACCCGGTGGGGGAGACCTGAAGGCCGGGCCTGGGGATCTGACGGTGTTGGGACAAGGCACCGGAAAGCAGCAGTACTGGGCACGGGGAGGGCACTGCTGCAGAGGCCCCCTCTGGGCTGAGCCTCCCAATATGGCTCTGAACTCCTTAATCTCTGGTGGTTTCTTGGGATTCTCGGGATGACTTGGGGTGATTCCAGGACCCAGGGTGATGTGGGGGAGACAGGGTCGGCTCAAGAAGTCCGGGCCTGCCTGTTCATCCGCTGGGCTCCCACCAGCTCGGTGCGGTGTCCGTGGCCTGGCTGTCTGCCTGTCCTTGTGGCTTCTGGCCACTGGCTCGGGTTGGCCCCAGGGCCCCGTCCTCTTGCTGTCTGTCCCCGGGGCAAGTGCTGGCCCCTTGGCCGAGCTCCCTAGGCCTCCTGGGGTAAGAAGCCCAGCTTGGCCAGCGACATCTCTTTCCGCAGCCTCATGACCTCCCAGAACATGGGTTCCGCTGTGGGCGGGGGAGAGACACAGCTCAAGTCGGCCTGCTCCCCAGTGACCGCCGACCCCTGAGAGCTGCGCTGGAAGGCTATGCGGCTCCCAGCGCGCGTCCAGAGCAGTGAGGGGATCGCAGGGCCACAGAGGCCACAGGAAGCCGCCCCATGGCCCGCCCTGCCCTGGTCTTTGAGTGCCGGGCCAGGGACAGACTGCTGAGCCCGCAGGCCCGGGGCAGAGAGTGTCTGGACAGGAGGAAGTGTGGAACCCAGGCCCACACGAGGGAGATCAGGCCTGGAGGCTCCTCCGCGGCACCCCAAGGCACTCCCATGCCTCACCCCTCCCAGACATCCCCAGGACAGCCACCAGGGGCCGCTCACCGTCCTGCCGCACCAGGCCCTGCTGGATGTAGCGGATGTAGGTGAAGAAGTTGCACACGGCTGTGATCTGAGGGCAGAGAGAGAAGGCGTGACCCTCACACGCGGACGCCCCACAAAGCCGGCGTGGCCAACGCCAGGGCAGGAGCCCGAGGCCTGCAGAGCCTGGCGGCGCCCCTGGCAGAGAAGAGGCGACGCCACCTTGCTGGCAGCCCTGCACAGCCCCAGGCACATTCTCCCGCACACTTTTTGATCTGACCTGCAGGAGAGAAGAGCGCAGAGACCTCCGCGCTGGCCGCGCAGCCGCTGGGACCAACTCGGAACTTCCTCAGGCCCCAGCCCGGCCCGCTCGGCACTGGCCCGGTGAGGAGCTTCCCAGCCACAGCCGACCCTATGCCCACCGTCCCACTCCTCTAAGCCGATGTCACTATGCTGGCAAGTGCCACCCAGGCCCTGAGGAGGGAAACTGGCAGCCGTGCAGTGCCAGGCAGCCAGGAACTTCCAGCCTCGGGAGCTCAGGGCAGCCCTGCCCAGGAGACCCTGGTCCTGCCACATGGAGCTGGAGCTGCCGCCAGCCCTGTGAGTGAGCGAGGACTGAGCTGGGACAGGGACACGCCTGGCTGTGGCCCGAATCCCTGGGCTGTGGACCCAGTGGGCAGCACCCAGCTCCCAGAGACGGGAGACACAATTGTGCGTCATCTGTGGGGATTTTCGACACAGCAGTAGCAGGCGGACGCACCAGATGGCTGTGCCACTCCACGCCTGTGTCCTGCTTTCAGGATGGAGGCCAAGTCCAGGCCCTGGGAGCCCAGTCCCACCCAGGAGGCCCGGGAGGGTCACTTACCCTGGCCCGGGACGATGGCGAGATGTAGTAGCGGCTCTCAGAGTCCCCAAGCCGGATGTGGTGGTGGCAGGTGCGGGCCAGGCCACTCAGAGCGCACATGCTGGGGAACAGAGGGCGCCGGGGGCATGCTGTGGGGCAGGCCACCGTCCCCACCGCCTGCTGGCAGGAGCCCGGGACATGGGCCCAAGCTCCAGGGACAGGCCTGCAGCCCGAGCTGGGTCCCCTCCTCCAGGCCTGGCCTTGTCTGTCCTCACAGAAGTAGCAATGCCCCACCTGGTGGAGGTGTGCCCACCCAAGCCGGTGCTCAGCGCCAGTCACCTTCCTGACCAGCTGCGCTGGGGCCTGGCCACGCTGGCTGTGCTCACCCCGCGAGACCCCCTCCCCTGGCCCACGGGGTCCCAGGCCTGGCCATCTCCTCCTGGCTAGCCCACAGCTAGCCCATGCCCTGGGGGGACAGAGCTAGCCCCTCGAGGACGGAGGAGTGCAGAAGCCAAGACGCCAAGGCCCCGGGGCAGAGCCGGCGCAGAGCGTCCCCTATGGGGGGCCCAGGAGGAGCAGCAGGGACAGGCTGCCTGGGTCGGCCCACCAGGAGGAGACCCCAGCTGGCAGGCCCCAGGGCCAGAAACAGGAGCGCTGCCCCAGGCCTTCCTCCTCCCGCGAGGGCAGCAGCTGCGTCCCAGGCCAGGCTGCGCGTCCCCAGGCCCCACGTCCCACTGGCCCGCACCCGGGGCTGGCCTGCCTGTCTCACCCCGCACGGTGGTCACGCTTCCCAGCGTCTGCCTTCCCCACAGGCCGCGCTTGGGAGGCTGCGGGCTCGATGGTAAGCGAGTTCTCCTCCACGGCGGCCCGCACCAGCGCTGAGAGCTGCGGCAGAGCGGGCAGCAGTGAGCGCCCGGGCGGGCGGGCAGGGCCGGGTCCCTCTGGCCCCCCTCGGCACTCACCTCTTGTGTGGCGAAGTCCAGGCAGGGACCCACGTCCTCGCGGTACACCCGGTCCAGGAAAGGGCAGGTCTTGTCCAGGGTGGGTGAGGCCCGCCAGTCCTGGAACTCAGCAAACAGAGCAGCATCCACCTGTTGGGGGGGGGGGGGGGTCAGCGTCAGGGGGACACAGCAGCCTGGGGGCCTGTCCCCAGCAGCCATGTCCTGAAGGACTTCCCTAGGCCCCCCGCACCAGGGGGCTTGGGACCGAGCTGTGTGGAGGGGACGGGGTGTGGTTTTTTATGGTACCAGAGTGAACACAGGGCCTTCATAAGGGCTACATCTCCTGCCTGGTTCTATTTTTGGTTTTGAGTTGGGGTCTCGCCAAGTCACAAGGACTGGACTCAAATTTGGGATCCTCCTGCCTCAGCCTCCCGAGTGCTGAGATTCCTGGCCCGGCCACCAGGCCCAGCTGCAGGAGCATTTTAAGTCTCTGGGTGCTAGAAGATCAGACTGGGGCCAGAGGTCTTGTCCTCAGGACCCTGGCTGCTGCCAGGGTCGAGGTCATGCACATGAACCCCTCTGAGCCCGGTGGTTACCTGCCGGGACAGGGAGAGAGACGTGGCAGAGGTGGCAGCCACGGGCAGGAGCTGCCAGGCCGGCTCGTAGGAGAGGTGGACGGCCCTGCCTGGGACCACACAGAGGAGCAGGGAGTGGAGGGGGGGCGGCCCCGGGCTGAGTCAGCGGATGGACGGGCAGATGGGCAGAGACAGACGGGAGGAGGAGCAGAAACCAGTGTCAGACAACAGACAGCGGGGGAACGAGCAGTGGCCCCAAGCCAGGTCACCCTGGGGTGCTGACAGAGGTGCCTTCCCAGGTCCTTCAACGCCCCATGTAGCACACGAGGAAACCGAGGCACCACCCCAGGTGGCCCCAGCCCAGGACAGGAGACAGCACTGGATCGAGGGCTGCTCCTGTGCCAGACAGAGGTGCGGTGCCGGCGTCACAGGCGGGCCTCGGCGTGGGGGCCACGTCGCAGCACCAGAGTGCCCCCGGCCTCCCCCGGCCTCAGATCCCAAGCCCAGCCCCATGGCGGACACCCGCCGGCCAGGAGCTCTGAGCTCAGGGACACCAATGCCCAGGACGGTGAGCAGGCCCAGGGCACGCAGTGCAGCCCCACCTCTCGGCCCTGCCTGTCCGTGGCCACGGTGTGCGTCGCAGCAGGGCACATGCGAGGGCAGAGGCCGCTGGCGCTGGTGTGGTGGGAGTGGCCCTTCCGGGGCGTGGCCTTGGAGGGGCTCTGCAGCTGGGGGTGGAGCTCACGGTTGGGGGACGCTGGCGTGGACGTGATGACCAGGGTCTTCAGGGCCGTCACCTCTGCCTGCAGCATGTCGATCTGGCCAGGAGGGGCAGCTGTCAGCCCTGCCCAGGCGGTGCCACCCCGGGCCAAGGCCCCACCCCTGCCCCCAGAGCTCTCAAGACGGAGCGCCCACGGGAGGCAGCCTCAGAAGGGATCCAGCCGGCCAAGGCCGCTGTGTTAGCAGCCAGGGAGCCGGGGAGGCCAACAGCGGTCCCCCGCTGGGACAGGGCAGCCCCGGCCCCACACCTTGCCCCGCGCCTCCTTCAGCTGCTTTTCGGATGCCGCCTGCTTCACGTTCGCCTCCCGCACCATCCTGTGGGCCTCCTGGAAGAGGGCGGCTGCGCTCGAGTCCGTGCCAGTCTGCCCGCCCCGCTTGCGCCCCGCGCCCACCCCCGCCCGCCCCACGCGCGCACCTGGAACAGGCTGGCCGTCAGCTCCTCCAGCTCCCGCTCCAGCTGCGCGCGCACCTGCCCCAGCCGGGCGCACTCCTCGTCCTTCAGCCTCAGTTCCTGCGCGGGCGGCCGGGAGGCGGTCACCCCTCCGCGCGCCCCAGAGCTCCGGCCCCAGCCCCGGTCCCGCCCAGCCCCGGCTCCGGCCCCAGGACCTTGGCGGCCGCACCGCAAGGGAGCCACGCGTCGTGCGCATTTGCGGCCGCTCCCTGACATGCCCCTGACCGCCTGAGCGCCGTCCCTGTCAGATCAGGGGCATGAGATTCTCCCTCCTGTGAAGAGCACGATGCCCGGGACCCGGGGGCGGGCGTCCTGCGGGAATCCAAGGCCCGATTGCCCCCGCAGAGGCGGAGGCTTCGAGCCGGGACCCCCGATGGGAAGGGACACAGGCTGTGGTGTTGCTGGCCGCTGGCCGGCAGGGCCCGCTCCTAGCGCGCCCGCCCATGGCACCGGGTCCTCCCGCCTGCGCGGCGCGCCAAGCCCGGCCCACCTTCTGCGCCTCGCGCAGCTCCTCCCGCAGGAACTCGGAGCCCTTCTCCCGGATCTCCACGGAGGAGCTGCGCAGGCGCGACACGTCCAGCCGGGGCGACACGTCCAGCCGGGCAGCCCCGGCACCCTCCTCCCCGGGGGCCTCTGCTGCGGTCGCTGGGGGCTCCCGGGCGCCTCCGTGGAGGCCCGCGTCCTCACGAGGCATGGCAAGCCGGTGGCGGAGGCCCTGGTCAGGCTGCGGCGGGCTGCGGGGCACAGGAGGGTCAGCGCGTCAGCATGGCGGAGACCGGCCTCCCCGGGCCTGGCACCGCGGACCACGCACCTACCACAGCCCTTCTCACCATCAGCCGCGAGAGCCACCAGCTCTAGCAGGGCTGCTCCCAGGCCGAGGTCCAAGCGCCAGCTCCCAGGGTGAGGCATCTCTGCCAGCCCCAGGCCAGGAACTGGGCTTGGTGATTTCAAGCACACCACCGTGCCAACACACAACGGCCTGGGGCCTCCTCTAGCGGTGGACCCCAGGGCCTTTGTACTTACGTCCCAAGCCCTTAATTTTACTATGGTATCGGGGATGGACCCGAGGCCTTCCCTCTGAGCTTCACGGCCAGCCCCCTTTTCATCCCTAACTCTGAGACAAGTGACTCCGGCTGGGCTCCGATCTGCGGCTCTCCTGCCTCGGCCTCCCCCCTTCAGTTCTGAAGCAGATTCGAAGTTGCTAAGTTGGCCGTGCTGGGCATGAGCTGTGACCCTCCTGCCTCAGCTTCCCAGGTGCTGGGATGTCACACCAATAGAGAGACTCTCCCTGCGCGCAGTGGGGACGCGGAGTGACCACAACCCCAAGGGAAAGGGCAATGCGCAGAAAGGCCTGGCTGGGAGGACGGGGTGGGGCCCAGGTCACTAGGCTGAGTTAACAGAAATTCACCCCTTGGGATGGGTCCGGGAGGGGGCACGAGGCCAGGGCAGGCAGGAAGCGCATGCGGACGGCCCTGGGCCATGCAGTGTTCCCTCCCCTGGGGCAGCCCCCACCTTGGCCTGCTGTGTGGCCCCAAACAGATGCCCTGCTTCAGGGCCGCGGGTGCTGCCTCAGCCTGGCACCCCCAGGGAAGGGGGACCCGGTGAGGGAGCAAGGGACCCTGGTGTGGGCAGGGAGGGCTGGGGCAGGGGACCCTGGCGAGGGCCGGGAGGGCTGCCCACAGCGCTCTGGGTACCGGCAGCGCCTTGGACCTGCTTGCTCAGCAGGGCCAGCTCCTGAGCCAGCACTTCCGAGCTCTGAGGCTGGGCTGAGTCTGGAGGGGGCTGGGCGGTGCTCAGATGTGGGGAAGGAGGGAAGGATGGCCGGGTAGGCCTGGGGACTGTCACCCTTCCCTGTTCTCAGGACCCTTGGAAGCCACCAAATAGCCCAAGCCTCCATTTCCCTCTTAACAACACAAAGTGTTACACCCAACTCGGTGTGGCCCAGTCCCCCCGCCCAGCCTGGCCTCTGTCCTGGCACCGGCCAGGTGTGCGGCCTGGGTCCTGCCTGGCAGGGATGTGGCCTCAGTGATTAAGGCAAGGACAGAAGTCAGCCACTCGCTGGACCACGCGCCCCTTCCTGTGCCTTGGGTGGGGATTGTCGGCACGGGTCTGCCAGGCTGGTGGGCGCTAGCAGCTCCTCCCTGCCTCCAGCACTGTTGGAGTGGCCCTGCGTTTGGAGCCCCGGTGCCCACACGGCTGCAGTGACCGTGGCCTCTTGCGAACTGATTGGCTTCTGCCCTAAGCTCCGTCACCTGCCCGTTTTTATCTTTGATTTTGAGGCGGGGTCTTGCTAAGTCACTGAGCTGCCTGGCTGGGCTTGAACTAGTGACCGTCCTGCCCCAGCCTCCCAGAGTGCTGGAATTCCCGGCCTGTTTGACCATGCCTGGCTTGTCCTCTTAAAACTCTGTCCCCATCCTGCAGACGAGAGAACAGAGGCTCTGGGAGGGGTAGGGACTTGCCCGGTACAGAGCCGGACAGCCCGCGGTGGGCAGCGTGGAGCGGGAGCGGGCAGTAAGCTGGGCGAGGGCTGCCGGCTGGGCTCTGCGCTCAGCAGGGAAGCCGGACCCAGCTCCAGCCCCACTGACTTCTCAGCTGCTGCTGGGGTCCGGAGCCTTTTCCACGGCGTCGGGGCTGTGGCCCTGATAACTCTGGGTGCTGCCTGGGACACACAAGCCCCTGGGGCCTCCCCCAAATCCTACTGGTCGCTTCCCACAGGATGGAGAGCAGTGGCCTGCAGGGGGCGCTGTTGGGACCAAGTTAGAGTCACTGGTCCCAGGGCCAGGGACAGTTCAGTCGACAGCCTTGTCAAGCAGAGATGCCCTGGGGAAACTGAGGGTCCCCTGGAGGCCGAAGGCCCAGGTAGGGAGGGTGGCTACAGACCCTCGGACCCCCAGGTGCACTCCCAGGGCCAGGGCCAATACTCAGGACAGTCTGGGGCCCCAGGGGGCATCCCAGGCCCTTGCACAGCCAGCCCCAGTGTCTTCCCATGGCAAGAACCGCCTGCCACCCCCGCAGTTTCAAAAGCATCAGTCATCAGCCCTGCCCCAGGGGCCACACTTCGTCCACGCCACGGCCAGGCCAGTGGCCACAGTGCAGGCCTCGAAGGTGCTGGCCACAGGGGCCACCCAGCCCCCTCCCTGCATGACCTGGGGGGGGGGGGCGGGGAGCAGGTGGAGCCAGAGGACAAGGACACAGGCGGGCTGGAAACCTAATACGGCCCCCGTGACCAAGCCCGAGCTCAGATCCCAAGGGCAGAGGGCGCCGAGGAGCCAGACCACCGAGGCCACCATGTCCTACAGTCTTGAGGGTGATGCTCCCTCCCCCCTCTGGGCTGGCTCCAGACCTTGGACAGCTGGGAACAAGCAGGAGGGAGAAGTCAGTCCAGGCCACTAGACCCCCCAAATTCCACTCTTCCATGCCCTGATGTGTCTGGTGCAGAGGCACCTGGGCGGGTGAGCAGGCAGAGGCAAGTGAGGTCAAGGCCAGGGGTGGGCAGCACACAGGAAGGCCCTGGTCCCTTCCCCAGGAAGCACACGGGGATAGTGGCATTGATCCACAGCTCCCCAGCTGGCCCACCCTGGGAGGGTTGCTGGCCGGGTTTCTATTCACCCCCACAAGACACAGCAACAGGGAGGCTGGCCCCAGACTCAGTGGTCCTCCTGGCTCAGCCACCCTGAGCCCAGCAAGGGGACAAGCAGGACCCGCATGACCCCAAGGATGTGGCCTCCCAGGCTGCTGGCACATGCCACCACCAGGACTCGGTGCTGGTCCGCTCGGGATGCCCTGTGAGGCGGGGGCCACGGAGTCCCGGGAGAGATCGCTGCCCTCCTGTGAGCCCAGCCAGCTCTGCCAGAGCCCGGGTGGGGTCGGGTCCGCAGGCTGGAGTTCAAAGCACTGCCGGAACCCACCTTGTGCTTGTCCTCCTCCCCAGGCACCCATGTGCATCACCACACCCTAAATCACTGTGACAGTGGAGGAGCATGCACGCCCTAGCCCCTCCTTACTGACGGGCATGGAGGCCCAGAGAGGGGTAGTGGCCGGCTCAGAACACCCAGCCAGGAACAGGAACCCAGGGTGCCAGCCTGGCTGCCGGCCCGTCTCGGCCAGCGGCAGGGATGGTGGCTTCGGGGCGGGAGCAGGAGGTGGGGGGCGGTGATGTGGGGAGGGGTCCAGTGGGCCCAGGGGATGAGTGGTTAGGGAGGGGGGCCTGGAGGGCGGAGGGAGAGGTCGGGCCACCTCGGGGAAGCGGCCCGGCCTCTCCCGCCACTGTCCCTGGCCAGCCCAGCCCAGTCCTGAGGATCCCAGTCTGTCTCTACTCACTGGGCCGGGTGGGCAGTGGGGTCTCCCTCCTAGGCCCCCCGCAGGGACCGCACTGCCTCCTAGGTGCCCGAGGGCGTCCGAGGAGTGCTGCCATGGCGCTGGGCAGCCCATGGTGCCAAGTACCCCCACCTTTGACCTCAAGGTCCTGACCTCAGCCCGAGGCCTACAGAGCACAGACGGGGGTGCAGGAGGGCAGGAACAGGTGGGTGCCCGAGGTGGAGCCCCAAGAAAGAACCCCACCCGCCACTACAGCAGCAGACCTAGGGGGCGCCAGGGGCTGTGCAAGAGCACTGTGCACTCCTGTGGGGTCCTGCCTGGCCCTGGGCCCTCAGTGCCCGGCGACCCCGTCCCCAGAGCCAGGCCCTTGCTACGACAGTCCAGGGCAGCTGAGTGCCCGATGCAGCCAGAGCCCGGGACCCACGGCCTGGGGCGCAGACACAGCAGGGGTCCACTGCAGCCTCCCAGTCACGTGGCCACTCCCTGGCAGAGCCGCGTGGGCCCCGACGCTGGCTCTGCCTACTCGGTCCCAGGGTGGGCGAACACAGGGTGCCCCACACCCATCACGCCAAGGCCACGCCATGGGGCATGGGGGAGGAGAGAGCAGCGGAGGGGCTGCCTCTAGGTTCAGGATTCCAGGCCTGTGCTTGAGAACCCCAAGAAAGAGGCCCAGCCTGCGCCAGAGCCGCCACTGCAGCCGCCACCCCAACAGCACAGCGGCAGGGCCCGCGTGGACAGCCCACAGGCCCCAGGGCACAGCTCAGCCAGGTCACCGCCTCCCGGCCCAGGGCCACCAGCCTCTGAACGGCCCTCCCAGGGTGCCACAGACATTTGCCACCCAGCTATCTGGCCCTGATGGCTGCTAAGATCCCGGTGAGCTCATGGATGCCCAGAGGGGGCTGGCAGCTGGTGCCAACCCCCCTGTCCTGAGCTTGCGCCCATGGATGGCTCAGTCGCCAACCTCAGCCCGGCTGGTCCGCTCAGGCACCCGCCACAACCTCCTGCCTCAGTTTCCCCCATCTCATGAAGCCCTACTGTGTGCCCACACCAACTGGGTGCCCGGAGTGTGTGGAGCCAGACAGCCAGCAGGCCCCCCGAGAGAAGAGGCAGGCACGTCACCCAGGAAGGCCTGAGCGTGACAGCCACCTGGGACCGCGACTCTGTCTCTGAGCCTGGGTAGCCCCTGGGGTCCCCACGGTGGCTGTGCTCCCGGGGTCAGTCCAACCCCCCAACCCCTGCGCCTCGCAGGGCCCAGAGCCAGGAGGCCACGTCCTGAGGGTCACACAGCGACCCTCAGGCGCAGGCTTTCAGCCCACCCAAAGCAGAGTGTCCCCAGGTCCTCACCCGGGGCGGTGGAACCCACGGTGGCCAACACACAGGGACAGACCCACTGGCTCCATGGGGGCCGGGACCCGCTCCCCCACCCCGGAGGCTAAGGGACACGGGACTCATCTGCCCCCGCGCCTTGCCAGTCACTTGGGGCCCGCTGCGCCCCAAGAGGCCCAAGCCCCTCCCAGGGTGCGCCCGCGTCCCCCACGAAGCCCCAGCTCCCGGGTCCCCAGGGCCGCGGCCGCGGCTGCCCGCTGCAGGGACTGTCCCTGGCGGAGACGGCGCAGGGCCGTCCCGGCCGAGCACCTACCCGCTCCACATCCCGGACCTGGGCGCCGCGATCGTCCCGCGCGTCCGGTCCCTGTCCCGCCCCGGCGCGGTCACGTGGTCGGGGCGGCCCGAGGACACTGCGCCGCCCCGCCCCCTCCGCGGGACTCCGGAGCTGCGCTACCTTGGCCCCCGGACCGCCCACGGACCCCTGCGGTGCACCCTTGCCCTAGAACAGCCCCCAGCGGCACTCGGCCACCCTCCGTGGTGACTGCCAGGCTTTGGTCCTGCCAGGAGGGGCTGACCCCGAGCACGCTGGCCCTGCGGCTGGCATCGAGGGCGGGTCAGGACCCTCCTCCAGGCCCTGAGCCCTGGGCCACCGTCCCTCTGGTCCCTCGGGTGGGAGCCCGGCCTCAGTGCTGACTGCTTGTCTCAACTCCACCGGGCCTGGGCCTGGACAGAGCTCGGGGACCAGGCCCCCGGCTGCCCAGCGAGGAGCGTGGGGCAAGGACTCTGTCCCTGCCAGATGTCCCCATCCCCAGCATCCCTCCCAGTTCCCTCAGTGCCCCCCGCAGCCCCTTCCTGGGCCAGCCATGGCTGCGACCCATACAGACACCACGCAGAACCTCCGCTGCCAGGCCCACCACCACCTCTGGGGCTCTGCCGCGAGTTGCCCGCCTTCAGAGCCCCTCATGCCAGACCCCCAGGCCCTTCGCATGGCCGGGCACCTGCGACCAGGCCTTGGGCGTCAGTGCTCAGGGACTGGCCCCTTCCCGAGCCGTGTCCCCTGCCCACCCCAGTGAGCTCAGGGTCCGGCCCCACGCAGCTGCCGGGTGATGTGTGGGGGCTGGAGCCAGGGCTTGCCATGGGGCTCCTGCTGTCTTCCAGGGAGCCCAGGACCCCTAGTTCCTCTCAGGCGCAAGGCAGAGAGAGAGGGACAGGCTGGGGAGACCCAGGTGTGAGCCCAGGGCCCTCAAAGGACAGAGTGCGCTCACCTCCCTGGCGACCGTGACATCCAGTTCCTACCGAGACATCTCGCCACCTCTGTGCCCAGCTGCCCGCCGCCTGCTCCCCACAGCACCGCTCCTCTGGGGAACGAAGCGGGCTCAGGGAGTTCGGAACCTGCCTGGTGTCGCAGTGTCCCTACAAAGATTCCCAAGACTGCCCGGAAGCCAGGGGGCTTTCCGAATGGAAGCCACTGCCAGGCCAGAGGGCCCCAGGCCCCAAGCGCCACGGGACGGGGAGAAATAACAGGCGACACCCCCCCCCCAGCCGGCCACGTGCTCCTCCCTGTCCTTTCCTTCCGGCCTGTCGTGTGGCTCCGGGCCGGCAGAGCTGGCTGGGCACAGGAGGCGAGGTCAGCCTGGGTGATCGGAGGAGTGAGCATCCTGCCCTTGCTGCCCCCGGGCTCCACCTCTGGGCACCCGCCTTGATCAACAACCACTCGGGCAAGCCTGTCCCGGCGCTGACCTCCCTGGGCTGCTCCCCATCTCACCTGTCGGGGCCTCCCTCCAGCACGGGGCACAGGCTGGACGGCGAGTAGCGGACAGTGCCTGCGCTCATGGCCAGAAACACTGGGCACGCCCCGCGGGCAGGGCAGGCGGTGGGCTCCGCGGTGGCGTCCATGCCGGAGGCGGTGGGGTGGACGGCAGGAGCAGCCGGCAGGAACCGCAGGCAGGGAGGTGGCGGCACCGGCCAGGGCTGGCTGCTAACCTTTGCTATCTGTCCCCCGGCAGGCAGGGGAGGGCGGCGCCTGGGGCCGGCCTCTATCTCCCAACCCCTAATTATTAACCCCGGGCCTCCTGCTGGGCGTCAGCCCGGAGAGGGGGGGTCCCTCCTAGCCCTCTGACCGGCTGGCTGCTCCTCGGTGGGGAGCCCCAAGGGACCCCCGCCCCTGGGCTGGTCCCTTCCTCTCCTGGCTATGTGGCCTGCGATAGGCCTGCCCCGCCTGGGGCTTCAGGGTCCCCTGAAACTCTGACCGCCTCCGCCACCACCAAGGGAGATGTCAGGGCCGCAGGGGGGATCCCAGGCTGGGCTGAACTCCACTTCCAGGCGTTGACTGCCCCATGCCGCAGGGTCCCCTCCAGGGTACAGCAGGTCGGCGCCACCGCGGGGCACCCCGGCTGGATCCCCACTTCCACATCCTGGTCCCCGCAGCAGGCCCAGGATTGATGGGTACCCCAGGAAGGATCGGGCACCCTCAGGAGAGCGGGACGGCCCGCAGCATCCACCTGCCAGACCGGCAGGCACTGCACCCCCAGCCCCAAGTGGCTTGGGTGTGCCAGCTGTCTCATTTGGCCTGAACTCTAATCCTACCTGTGCCTTCTCTGGCTGCGCGACCTCGGGCAGGTCGCCTACCCTCTCTGGGCCTCAGTTCCCTCCTCTGTAGAACTAGAACGGGAGCAATGCTTCCCAGGGCAGGTGGGGGTGACCCGCAGAAGGGAACTTCTGGGCAGCTGACAGCGGTTCCCCTGCCCTCTCCTCCCTCCCGTCCTGCCGGAAGGAGCCGCCTCCACCAGCGGCCACACCCGGAATGTGGAGCCGGGTGGAGGGGCTCCCGACAGCCTTGCTAATGGGAAACAGCCGAAACAGCCAGCCTCCCTTTCCGGGCTGCCCCCCTTCCTGTTTGGCTCCTGGCTGGCACCCCTCCACCGGAGGCCCCTCCTTCCCAGCCCCCCTCACCTGGAAGCCATTAAGGAGACAGGATGTGTGGGAAGGGGCACCGGGCCACCCCCACGGGCAGGCCGGGGGCTGGGCTCTCCCTGCTGGGCCCCCAGCCCCTCTGGGAAAATTGAGGCAGAGTGCTGGTCACTGGACCTGCTGGGCTGGGCAGTAGTGGCAGAGGCCTGTCACTGGCTGGGACTTCTTAGACAACCAGAGCCACAGAAGGCCTGGCGTCTCCTCTCTGGCCAAGGAACTGAGGCCCACGCTCTCTTTGCCGGCTCCTGGACTGGCTGGAGGCTGCAGGGCCGCCCCCAGGCCCGGCAGCATTCCTGCGGCCCGCCCTCTCCGCCGGACTGTGAGCTGGTCACGCGGGAGGACGCACCCCCCGCACTCTCGGCCCCTCAGCCACCTCGGGACCTGCACACCTGGCCGGGCGTGGAGCGGGTGTCCCCTCAGGGCAGGGCCTGGCACCCAGCCTGCAGCGGGCGTGGGCTGGGTGGGGGCTCCTCCCTCATCCCCAGAGTCCTGGGAGCCTCGGCCAGCCCAGGCGGCCCCGCCTTCCCCAGTTGCCCTGGGTTTGGACGACTGGATGGAATGTTTTGCTGCCCAGATTCCCGGTGGATCCCAGAGCTGGGATGTCCAGGGGAGGGTGGAGGGCGGGTTGGGAGGGACAGGGCGGGGAGCAGAGCGCCTCAGCCCCCGGGAGGGCCAGCAGGTGGAGCTGCCGATGTTGGAGATTGGGCCCGCCCGGCCACAGAGGTCAGCCCCTGGAGACCACTAGGGCTCAGGGAGGGGCTGGACCTGGGCCAGTGCCTGGAAATGCCAGGACCCTCTGATGGGGACCTTCTGTCCTATAGACAGGAAAGCTGGGGCCCCAGGGCCGGCACCTGATGAGGACAGAAGAGCTGGACCCTGGCCCCTGCACCCGGCTGGTCGGCCTGCTGTCCCCAAGGCGCCTGCCCACGCCCTGGCCAGTCCTTATGCTGCCACCAACAGCAGAGGCAGGACGCGTCCTGGGGACGGGACGGCAGCTCCTAGGGAGCCACATAGGGCCCTGAGCTCCCCGCGGGCTTGGGACGCCGCGGACAAGGACAGGGACCCACCTCTGCTGGGGCCACCCCGCCAGCCCCGCTGCCCAGGTCCCAGGGCTCCTGCAGTACATCCCTTCGCCAGCTATGAGGATGAGCACGGTCCAGACCCAACCACGCCGATGCTAGTTTGAGCCTCAGTTTACCCACCTTAAAATGGAAAGTTATTTTTTGGTGGTACTGGGAGGCAAATCCTAGGCCTTCACGCTGCGCTACGTCCGCAGCTTGTGTCCTCATGAGACAGAGCCTCAGGCCGCCCAGGCTGGGCTCAAACTCACAACCTTTCCGCCCCTGCCCCTGCCTCCTGAGTAGCGGGGGTCACAGGCCTGTACCCTGGCTACGAAGCTTTGCTTCTTGCCCCCCAGGAGGAGGCCAGCGAGGACTCAGGGAAGGGTGGGCGAAGGAACAAGCTAGACTCACTATCTGTTTAGGGACAGGGCCAGTGTCTGAAGCAGAGGGACCCATGGGAGAAAGTGTGTGTGTGTCGGGGTGGAGCCAAGGTGGGCCCGCGTGCACCTGCATGCCTGTACCCCCACCTGCGTGCGTGCATGCACACGTGTGCCTCCAGAAGCGACCCTCCTGCCTGGAGCTCAGGCCCCACGGGAAGGCCAGCGAGGTCGGGGGCCCAGAGGCCAGGGAGGCCTGTGGACTCTGTCCTGCGCTCCGAGGAGGCTGTGAGTGTTCTCAGCAGAGCGTGGAGAACCAGAGCTGGGGGCGGCCGAGGCCCCGCGGGCCATGGGGGTGCTCCAGCCAGGGGGTCTGCTGGGGCCACCTTTGGAGACAGCGCCCAGAAGGCCAGCAGGTGATCCACACCACGGGCTTTCTCTCCTCCTCCGAAAGAACAGCGCACAGGGAAAGACCGATAGCCCGAGGGGGGGGGAGCCTGGGGGGTGGGGGGGCGGGGTCCTTGGGGAGGACGGTGGCCTCTCACCTGGACAGGACGCGGAAGGCAGGGAGGTCGATCTGGGGCAGAGGCCGGCTCCCTTGCTCCTGAGCCGCCCGTGGTGTCCCTGCAGGGGTGGGGCGGGGCCGGGGCTCCTGGGGGGCGCAGCCCCTGGACGTGGGGTCTGCGGGCCTTTCCCGAGAGAAGAGAGAGTGCGGGGCACTGGGGCTGGCGGGGCCCAGGTCAGAGGTGGTGCGCGCCAGGTAAGAGCTCACATTTTACACTTGGGGAACCAGAGAGGGCAAGGGTCGGGGTGGGGGCACGGCCGCCCTCAGGTGTCCACGCCTAGAAGATGGTCCTGGGGCTGTGTGGGGTAGACGGGGAACTTCTGCTCCCAGGACTGCAGGGCTGTGAAAATGACTTTCTTCTATTTGTAACGAAGGCAGTTACAGCCGCAGGAACGGAGTCATACGCACTAAGATGGCAGCAGAGGGTGCAGATCAGAGAACAGGAGAGGCAGCCTGGGCCAAAGGGGACAGGGTCCTCGGGCGGGGAGGAGGGAGACCCTGGGGGCCTGGGTGAGGAGGGGGCAGGTGGTCCCACCGGGAAAGCAGGAGCAGGAGCGGATGAACTGGGTGTGGGGTGCAGGCCTGTCACCCCAGCACGCGGGGAGGCTGAGGCAGGAGGGTCATGTACTCAAGCTCTGCCCGGGCCACTAACTTCGGGACTCGGTGAAGATCTGTCTCAAAATCAAAAATTTTAAGAAGTGGGCGGGCAACATGGCTCGCCGGAAGGCCCTGGCTTGATCATCCGGTACAGAGGGGGCAGGGTGGAGGGAGGGGGCAAGGCTGGGCAGGCCTGGCCGTGTCTCCCGTCCCGCACCCCAGTTAGCTGATGGGCAACCCCAGGATGTCTGCACAGCCGCAGGAGCTGCAGGGCCCGGACATGGCTGTGTTGCGGCAGGCAGGAGGGACAGGACAGGTGGCCCTGAGGAAGGCTTGGGACCGGCCTCCTGGGGACCCGGGGGAGGGGAGGAAGTGGCAAGAGGTGACCCCGGCAGGGACGCTCCGGGGGTTGCCACCCGTCCTGGAGCACAGCTGTGATGCTGGGACAGATGCCCAGGCCAGCAAGGCCGCCAGCGGACAGTGTCCTGCGCAGTGAGCAGGGAGGTGTCAGGGTGACGTTTTCAGATGAGTGGGGACAGGTACGTCCTGGCAGGGACACCTGGCACCATGGGTGGGGGGAGCCTGGCCGGGTGTTGTCCTGAGCTTTAGAAATGCTGTCTCCCTTGCCGCAGCTGGAACGGGGAGCCATGTGCCTCGGTCCCCAGCCCGGTGCCCATGGGAAGTGGCGGGGCCCGGAGAAGCTGGGGCTGGTGTGGCCTCAGGTTGGGGTGGGGGGCTCTTCCCTGCCCACCATCGCACAGGGCGGCCGGCCCGGCAGGTGCCAGAGGATGCCACCCGCCACAGGGCAGCTGCTTCTCTTTTTCTCTTTCTTGGGTCTGGAGACAGAACTCCTAAGCTCCCATAAGCCCCTGGGAATGCTTCCGTAAAGGCCAAAATTAAGCTGGGTGTGGTGGAGCATATGTGTAATCTCAACAACGTGGGCAGGAGGCTGGGGCAGGATGGTGAGTTTGAGGCCAGCCTGGGTTGCTGAGTAAGACCCTGCCTCAGAAGCCGCCACAGACAAGGGCCCTAGGGCAGCCGAGTGCTCGTGGAGCAAACACAACCCCAGCGCCACGACATAAGTAAATCATTTAAAGCCCACCCACGTCCCAAACCTAACCTAGCTCATGTGTGCGCGTGTGCACGTGTGTGTGCGTGTGTGCATCTGTGTGTGCGTGTGTGCCACCGTGTCTGCCTGCCCCAGGGTGGCTGGGAGAGACAGTCCGAGTCCAGCTCCCCGCAGGGCCAGCAGAGCCCTCGCCTGGCTCCCGCCGCCCGCGGAGCCCCAGGCCCGACCATGGCGCCCTCACCGTCTCTTCCTGGCTTTTCCTTCCTTCTCTGTACCCGCTGCACCCCCAGCCCTTTCCTCAGTTTCAATTTTGACACAGGGTCTTTTTTAAGTCGGTGAGTTGCCCAGGCTGGGCTTCAACTTGCACCCTGGGCAGTCCTCCTGCCCTAGTCTCCCAGGGTCCTGAGATTCCAGGGCAGTTGTGCCCCCCTCTTTCCTGCCTGGGGAGATTCGGGGCCCCGGGCCTTCCTTTCTCCCTCCCCAAGTCGGAAGCGGCAGAGTTCCCGCTGGAACCATGCTCCGGAAACCCGCGGTTTCCCTGCATGTGTCGCCGGGACCCTGTCCCCAAGTCTGCACAAGCCCTGGCTGGATGACCTCATGCTGTGTCCCAGTGGCTGCTGAGACAGCTGGGCGAGTCAGTGACTGCCCTGCTGGCCCCCTCAGAGGCACCAGGCGGAGAGCTGTCCCCCTTCCTCCCCCAACCCCGCACCCCCAGCAGCAGGGCCAGTTGCCCCGCGTCAGCACCTCCCGCCATCTGGAGAAGGGGAGGAATTCCAAGAATACCAAGTTCCTTTTTGGTACTTCCTGTTTGCTTAATCCTCTCTTCCTGTAACCGAGCTTTCATGACTCGTGTGTTACTGGCTCCAAGAATCCAGGCCACGCCTGGGACTTGGCTTGTGGACGGACTCAGCTCACAAATTCTGCTCGAGCTGGGCCCTATGGCCGAGACCGGTTACCCTGCACTCCGGGAGGCTGCGGCAGGATGATTGCAAGCTTGAGCCTAGCTTCGGCAACTTACCACGGCCTTGCCTCAAAAATAAAAAAAAAAAAAGTTTTAAAGCGCTAGGAGGTAGCTCCAGCCACCAACCCTGGGATTCATCCCAAGCACCTCAAAAACAGAACACAACACAACCCACTGGACAAAGCGGCTCCCGCAGCCCCGGGATGTGGAGTCGGACCCCCGGTGTTCCTGTGGCACTGTGCAGCTGTCCCCCACGCTGCAGTGCCAGTTCCCCTTTGGCCGAGCATGCACAGAACCCAGGCTGCACCACTGCCAGCCGCCCGCCGAGCCTGCGCTCCTTGGCGCTGCTTCTCAAACCCTCCGGGCTCCGCCTGAGTGCTTGGTACAGCTGCGCCCGCCCGTTCTCAGTTCTAAAACCTCTATCAGTCCGATAAGGCCCGCCCGGGCCCGTGGCACAGGGCTGTTGTCCCTGCACCCTGGCAGGCAGGGGCGGGAAGATCGCAGGTCAGAGCCCAGTAAGACTGAGTGGCTTCATGAGAACTTATCTCAAAATCAGAAAATAGAAAGCGAGCTGGGGATATGGCCGAGTGTGAAGGCCCTGGCCTTGAACCCGGGGACCCCAAACGGCAAGAGTAACACAGGACCCTTCGCAAGGAGGTCTGAGGGGACAGAAGCTTGGGGGAGCAGGAGTCTCCTTTCTCAGCAACCAGAGGCCTCGCGCCCAGCCAGCATCCCAGGCCCAGGGGACCCTGGGGGGCGGCGCCCGCCCGGACCCTCGGGGACGGGGTGACCGCTCTGCGGCTTGGCGGCTGCCAGCACGCCCGGGCTCAGGGCCCCGGCCCCTCCCTTGTCCCATGGCCTTCTCCTGTCTCTTCTCTCTCAGCCTTCAGGGCCCACACTCATGATCCAGTGTGACCTCCCATTTCAAGACCTAGTTACATCTGCAAAGATTTAGTTTTCTGCAAAAGCTAATGTTGACAGATTTCAAAGATCAAGACTTGAGTTATTTATTATTTATTTTTTTTTTGAGCCCAGGCTGCCCTTGAGCTGCAAACCTCTTGCCTTAGCATCTTGGGTGCTGGAATTACAGGTATGTGCCACCACTGCCGGTAGGACCCGGTTTCTTGGGGGCATTTCTACCCTACGACAGTTATGAGGATCAGATGGAATACTCTTTTGTGGTGGGTTTTTCTTTTTGAGACAGGGTCTCGCTCTGTAGCCCAGGTTGGTCCTGAACTCACTATGGAGCCCAGGCTGGCCTCGGACTGAGGACAATCTGCCTGCCTCAGCCTCCCAAGTGCTGGGACTACAGGTGTGTGCCACCACACCCGGATTACGTGGTGCTGGGGAATGGAACTCGAGGACTTAGCGCTGCACTCAGCACTTGCTAAGCCAGCGCTTTAATCGCTGAGCTGTTCCTCCAGCCGTGTTTTGTTATTTTTGAGACAGGATCTCAATTTGCAGTCCAGGCTGGTTCTGAATTCAATATGTAACCTAGGCTGGCCTTGACCTCGTGGCAATCCTTCTGCTTCAGCTTCCTGAGTACGAGGATGACAGGTGTGTGCCAAATGCCCAGCTAACGGTTATGTGGTGCTGCAAAATTGAACAGGGCATGTTAGGCAAGTGCTCTAGCCACTGAATTATGCCCCGGCCCAAGATGGAGTACTATATAGCAGTAAAAATGAACAAGCAGTGATTACGTGAAACACACATGAGCCTTAGGGCCATGATTTAGGGTCTATGTCCTAGGAAACTGTCCCTGTGCCTCCTGTCTTTTATCCCTTCGCCTTCTAGGGGGTGGGTGGGTAGGAGGGTTGCGGGGTGAGGCCTGGGCGGGTGTGTCCTGGTCTCTGGTCCCAGCAGCTGTTCCCCAGGCCAGCCCCATGCCCTCCCTGCCTGGGAGTCAGAAACAGACTGACCTGAACCTGCAGGGACCTGCCGGCTGAGGGGCGGCTCCACCATTCATCTGTGGCACTGGGGACAGTGTCCAAGCAACAGGAACGCAGCTAAGACTCATCTTACATAAAAAAACACAGAACGCCCATTTTTGTATGCTAAACTATTTTAGGTGAGGAATCCGTGCATTAAGAGCGAGGCAGCGGTGTCAGCAATCGTGGCCCAGCAGGGCACCTGGAGGCGAGGGACGCGGAGACGGGACCTGGGGGTGGGCACCTGGAGAACATTGGTGGCCGCTGGCCACTCCCAGCTCCTGGCGGCAGGGCACCGAGGATAGGGCCAGCTGTGAGCTGCCCGGCTGGGTGGGCAGAGTGGGCACCAACAGCCGGCCACGGGATGGGCCAGCCGCAGACCCCAGGCGGGGCCACGCGCCAGGGCACCAAACCTGGGGCCCTCAAAGACGTAAGACAGCATGGCTTATGTCTAGAAAAAGTCAGGGGAGAGCATCCGAGAACACCCCAAAAGCCAAAAGGAAGACCATGAGTGGGCTGCTGTGAACGTCCTCAGAACCCACAGGGAACCACAACATGAACACAGCCAGGAACCGAGGGCCATGGAGAGGCCGCACCGGGACGCCACAGGGACTGAGCAGGCGGCAACCCTGGCTGCACGTGACCGGGCGTCCAAGGGGCGGCGGCCCCGGCCCAGGTGGACCTGCATGGACAGCCAGCGTGGGGTGCCGGGACACAGCCAGAAGCCTGGGAGCAGGAGGGCAGTAAGGACGGACACTGAGGCCCACGCAGATGTGGGGAACCGTCACGTGGGACCCACGGAGGCGGAGGAGGCGGACACCACCGTGCACAAAGGAACGGGGCCTGAGACACCGTGTGGAGCCGGGAGGCCGGGAGGCCGGACTCAGGGCCATGGCGCCTGCAGAAGCAACAGCAGGGCCTCCCAGCAGGTCCAGGAAGCAGGCAGGGCCAGCGGTGGCCAGCAGCACACAATCCAGGGGAGCTCAGGCTCCCTGTGGCTCTACGTGGCTGCAGGGCCCATGTCAGGCCCTGACCGTGGGCCGCAGAGCCACAGGAGGGTCAGTGTCCGGCGGTACTGGCTGAGGACTGAGCAGGAGAGGAGCTGGTGGGCGCAGGCCAAGGGGGGCGGGCCTGCTGGACGTCGGGGTGTCATCGTCGTTCGGCCGATGGCCAGAGCCGGGAATGTTGTGACGTGGGGCTGTGGAAGGTTGTGGGGCGGCTGGGAGGAGGAGGAGGCGGCCAGCGGCCACTGTTCCGTGAGTGACGTCACAGAGAGCCACGCTGGGCGCAGGAACTGAGGAGGGTCAGCGCCGGAGCCCCGCAGGGACCCCATGCTCGTCACACACAGCTCAGGAAGGGGCGGGCCTGTCCTCCGAGTCGGGCGACAGCACGCAGGTGGCTTCCAGCCACTCGCCCGGAGGAAATGCCCACAGCTCCTCATGTAGACCAAAACAACACAGCAACTCGAAACAGCCAAGGGGGGCGTAGCACAGCGCTTACAGCAGTGCCCGGTGTGCCTACCGCCTCGGTCCCGTACCCCAGCCCCACATAAACATTGTCCCAGTGTGGTGGCACGTGGCTGTAAGCCCGGCACTCAGGAGGCTGAGGCAGGAGAACTGCCGTGAGCTCAAGGCCGGCCTGGGCCACAGAGTGAGTTCAGGACCAGCCTGGAGTAGACAGTGAGATATCGCTTCAAAAAATAAAAAAATGAGAGAAAGAGAGAGAGAGAGGGACAAAGTATAACAAGGAGGAAAAGCAAAGAACCAAATGGGAGAAGGGACAGGCCAGCGACAGGACTCAGTGAAAGTCTTATCAGAATAACTCTCAATGCTGATGGGCTCCGCTAGCCCATCAGGAGACACCGACTGGCAGAGTGGATCTAAAAACCAAACCAGCATTTGTTATCTGCATGAGACACACGTCACCCACAGAGAAGCAGCCAGCTGGAAACTAACACCACGTGCGGCTACTGGAGCCTGGACATAAGCAGGATAGCTGTGGTAGTCATAGACACTGCAGACATCAAGCCAATACCGATCAGAAGAGCCAAAGACGGTCACTGTGGACTGGTAAAAGGAGCAGGCAGAGCTCAAATTATAAACGTGGTGCCCCCAGTGTAGGTGCACCCAGTTACCCGCAACAGACACTACTGGACATGAAGGACCAAACAGGCTCCGGCACAATCACACCAGGGGACCCCGATACCCCACTCTCTCAACTAGATACAAAATCAACAAACATCAAAGTTGAATCCCACCATCGAGCAAATGGAGATACCTACCATTTTATCCAACGTCAACAGAATATGCCGTTTTCTCAGAAGTACATGAGACTTTTTCCAAAACAGACCATATCCTGGTCATAAGACATATTTAAATAAACATGAAAGAACTGAAATAACCTCCTGCACACTTTCAGATCACAGTGGAGTGAAACTACAAGTCAAACACAAAAGTAGCTACAGAAACTATACAAAGACATGGAGATTAAATAATACATTATTGAATGATAAGTGGATCATGGGATAAACCAAGAAAAAAAAATCAAGAACTTCTAAAGTCAAGTGGCAATGGAAGCACACCGTACCAGAATCTGTGGGACACAACGAAAGCAGGACCAAGAGGGAAATTTATAGCCACAAGTGCACGCATGAAAAAAAACAGCAATTTCAAATAAATCAAAGATAATGATGCAGCTCAAAATCCTAGAGAAATAAGGACAAGTCAAATCCAAAGGCAGCAGAAGGAAGGAGATTATGAGAACCAGAGCAGAGATCAATGAAATTGAAACTAAAAAAATCATGCAAAAGACCAATGAGTCAATGAGTTGTTTCTTTGAAAGGGTGAATAAGATTGCTAGACCTCTTGCCAACTTCAAGAAGGAAAGAAAAAATTCATATCAATGCAACTAGAAAGGAAAAAGGTAAAATCATCACAGACACTGTTGAAATCCAGAGAATCATGAGAAACTGCTTCAAAAAACTACATTTCAACAAATTCACAAACTCAGAAGAAATGGATAAATTCCTTGACACGTGTGACACACCAAAACTGACTCAAAGAAGATATAGAAATCTGGAACAGAGCAAGAACCCGGGATGAAATTGCAGCAACAATAAAGGATCTACCAACAAAGGGAAGCCCAGGGCCGGACGGACTCAGTGCAGAACGTTACCAGAACTCCAGGGAAGAGCTAGTGCCAATGATCCTTAAACTCTCCCATGAAATTGAAAGAGGGAACGCTGCCCAACTCCTTTCTGGAAGCAGGCACCTTTTTTTTTTTTTTTTTTTTTTGAGACAAGGTCTTGCTCTGTAGCCCAGCCTGGTCCTGGACTCAGGTCAATCCTCCTGTCTCAGCCTCCCGAGTGCTGAGGTTACAGGTGTGTGCCACCATGCCCGGCTTATGTGGTGCTGGGGATTAAACCGGTACTTTTCACTTGACTCAGCACTTGCTAGCCAAGCGCTTTAACTGCTGAGCCGTCCGTTCCTCCAGCCCTGGAAGCAGGTATCATCTTGATTCCCAAACTTGACAAAGACCCAACAAAGAAAGAAAACTACAGGCCAATTTCCTTAATGAATATAGATGCAAAAATCCTCAATAAGGTATTTGCCAGCAGAATGCAACAAAGGATTAAAAAGATCCTGCACCGTGACCAGGCTGGCCTCATCCCAGGGATGCCAGGCTGATTGGACATACGCAGATCAGTAAGCGAAGGAAGGACAAAAATCACGTGACCATCTTAAGAGAAGCAGGAAGAGCTTCGAGGGCCCCTCCTGATGAACAGGTGTAGGAGGATTCTACTCACACGGATAAAAGCAGTTTAGAGCCAACATCGTTCTAGACGGAGAAAAGCTGAGAGCGTCCCCCCAATCAGGAACAAGACAAGACACGCGTCCACTGTCACCACTTCTACTTAACATAGCACGCGAAACCTTGGCCAGAGCCATCAGGCCAGAGACGGGGATAAAGGGAACGTGCCCGGGAACGGAAGAAGTCGAACTGTCCTTATTTGCAGATGACACGACCCTTTACATCAAGGACCCCAAAACTCTACCCGAAGACTCTTAGGCTTAATAAATTCAGTCGAGCTGCAGGATATAAAACCAATGCATAAACATCAATGGCACTCCTGTACAGCAACAATTTAAATACAGAGGGGCTGGAGGAACGGCTCTTGGGTTACAGTGCTGGCCGAGCAAGCACTAAGTCGAGCCCTAAGTACTCAAGTTCCATTCCCCAGCACCACATAAGCCAGGCGTGGTGGTGCACACCTGTTATGCCAGGGCTCAGGAGGCTGAGGCAGGAGCATTGCCTTGAGTGCAAGACCAGCCTGGGCTACAGCATGGGTATCTTAGTGTGACCCTGTCTCAAAAGTAATTTGAGGAGAGAGAGAGAGACAGAGAGAGTGCTGAGATGTATAAACTGGTAGTGAGCAGGTGACTCAGCCAGGTGACATGGGCAGTGCCTCATCCCCAGCCATAACTGGGCTCTGAACAGGGACAGGTCAGTGGCTCACCTGGGGGTCCTCAGCGGGGCAGAGGCCATGCATGATGGGCAGATTGGCTCCAGAGATACGGGGTGGTCTCCTTCGCCCCCCTGTGCTGGCCTGCACCATGGCATCCTATTGCCACCAGTGGGCGGGGGCTTGGTGCAGCTGGGCCCAGGCGTGTTTCGGCCCCCGCTGGCCCCGTTCTCCTTTCGCGGAGGCCGGAGCTTAGGTGATGTCTCTGCTGGGTTCCCTGGGGCCCTGGGGTGGGGCTGCCTCACCAGCCAGCTTATGGGTGCTGCTGTCTCTCCTGGGGACTCTGGCCACCCTCTCTCAGCGTCCCTGGTCTGGTCTGTGGCTGGCCTGAGAGAGGGCATGGGCTGGAGGCCACACCCTGGCCCTGCTGGCCCCCTGCGTGCGGCTCCTCGTTGCCATGACGATGCTGGCTCTGCGTTTTGGGCCCTCGCTAGTCTAGTCGCTGGGCTGCCTGGCCTGCTCAGCCGCCACAATGGGGCTCCTTTGGGCCGTTCTGGACCCGGCAGAGACCAGGGGCCTGACAGCTGAGACTCCACGCGGGAAGAGGGCGTGGCGAGCACAGAAAGGGGCCGTCAGGGCCGTGCACCCCTTTGCTCTGGCCCACGGAGGCCTCAGAGAACAGAGGGCGCGGGCGACCCCGCGAGGCTGGTTCCGTTCTCAAAGTGGACGATCCCGCGGCCCTTGTGCAGACACGGCTCGGGCCACACCCGTCCAACCCACAGCCCTGGACGCCTTTAGATGTGGCCCGACACGAGGAAACGTTTGTGAAACACGCGAGACTGCATTTGCCAACTCCATTGCGCAGTTCTGACGGTGGATTTCGTAGCTCAGTCATGTTCATCCCACAGGCCACATGTGGCCGTAGACAGCTAATCATGTGGCCCCGCAAGATCGTAAACTTTTCATTTTATTACACAACATATATCCATCCTGTATGCGTGCACGCGTGGAACTCGGGATCGAGCCCAGGCCTTCACACTGAGCCGCGTCCTGGCCCGTGCTCACTTTTCGGACAGGGTCTCTGAGCTGCCCGGCCGCGCTCCAGCTGGCACTCCTGCCTCAGCCTCCCCGAGCGCCGGGATGCCAAGCCCGCGTGGCCGCGCGATCCAGCAGCACTCCCGGTGACGCAGGCACTGCGTGGGGCCGGCGGGGACGGCGCAGAACAGGCCTGGCTCTGCTCTCGGCTGCACGTGGGCCCGGGAACCGCGCTATAGGCATCGCGCGGCTGCAATGAGGGCGGGCGACGTAAGGCCTGTGTGGAGACACCCGGGGGACACCAGGGGTCATGGCTCTGCCCGGGCTTCTGGGCATGTGCCTGGCCCCCGGGCCGGAGGGGAGGAGGACCGACTCCCACGTCCCGGCGGCTGCGCGCCCCCAGGGGCGAGATGGCCCCTTCCCGCGGAGGCGTGCGCAGGGCCGGGAGCGCGCCTCGCTGTGGGCGCGCGGGGCGCGCGCAGCGCTCCCAGGCGGAGCATCGGCATCGCGCGCCCCGGGACGGCCGACGTGCGCACGCGCGGGCACACCTCGCGTGGCCGCCTCCGCCCTGCCGGCCCGGCCGCAGCGCGCTCCGCGCCGCCGTCTTGGGGCCGGAGACCCGCAGAGCCTGGCGCTGGCTGCCGGCCTCCGCCACGGTCCCGAGATCCGCCCAGGGTCCCGGTCCTCTCCTCGGTCCGCGAGACCCCGCCCCTCGGGGCGCGTCTGCCAGACTTTCTCTGCCCCTCATCGTCGCCCTAGCAGCCCACGGCGAGCACAGCCCACGATGTCCCCAGCAGCCAATCCCGGCGCCGGCCGGCCCGGCAGCGGCTCAGGGCACGAGAAGCCGGTGCCGCTAGGGATGCGGGGGCAGTGCCGCCGCCCCGGGCGCGGTGGATGCCCGCAGCATCCCGCCCCCGCCAGGGCCCAGACGTGGCAGGGTGCCCCGGCGTCCAGCCCGCAGAGCCCAGGGCCCCAGGGGGAATCAGAGGGCTGGGGCCTCGGGGCGGATTACGGGAAGGGCCGGGACAAGGCTCCTTTGTGGCGGCCTCGGCTTAGGGAGTCACATGGACGTGGGCACCCCCCACAGTCTCAGTGGCTGGGATCGCTGACCACCAGGCCCCACCTGTGAGTACCGGCTCCCCAGGGACAGGGCCTCCAAGGGGAATTTCTTGCGCGTGGGTGTGGAGCGGGCACACACGAGCTGCAGAGATGCTGGCGTGTGGACCCCTGCGTGTGTGGGCAAAGGCCCTGAGGTGGAACTGGTATGGAGTGGTGCGGAGGAGACGCGAGCACACCGGGACAATGGGCACTATTTCCAGTGGGATGAGGGGGCACGCTTTCTGGGAGGTGACTCGAGAGGGTCAGGCTATACGGTTCTCTCAGAAAGAGCACTGCCTGGAGGCCAGATCAGCAGGTGGAAAGGCCCTGGGGCCATCAGTCAGGACGGGTTATGGGAGCCCTGTGCAGGGGCTGGGCTGGGGGAAAGCGGTAGATGCCCACTCCTCACTTTGGTGACTAGGCCTGGCTCAGAAGCCTGACCTCAGAATGCGGACGGTGCTGTCACCTTACAAAATGCACAGCCCCACCCACCTGTCCTCCTGGCCCCGGCTGGGCCACTGCCCAACTCCCATGGCACAGAGGCAGCCCGGCCGGGAGGGCCTCGGTGTCCCCCTCCTCCCCTCCCAGCACCCGGCGGCGGGGATCCCACGTCCGGCCACTCCCGTCGCTCCTGTGCCCCCGCAGGGCCGGCGCCGCCCCGTGCCCCGTCATGACCATCACCTACAGCGGCCAGGTGGCCAGCGTGAGGCTCGGCTCCTTCTGCCGCCTGCTGCTGCGCTGGCGGGGCAGCATCTACAAGCTGCTGTATGGCGAGTTCTTCATCTTCCTCCTCGGCTACTACACCATCCGCCTCGTGTACAGGTGGGGCGAGGGCGGGGCCGGGGTCGCCCACGGAGTGGGTGACACGCCTGATGCGTGTTCCTCCCCCCACCCTGCACCCAGCGCGGGCGCACCCCTCGGCCCCGGGCAGCGGCTGGGCTGGTCCTGGGTTGGTCCCGCTACTCCGGCGGAGCTCACGCGCGCACCAGGCCCCGATGACGCATTATTACTATGTTCCCACGCACCCACACATCAGGAAAGCACGCCTAGATCGAGGGGAGAGGTCCTGCTAGGGCCCGGCCAGTTGGGTACTCAGGATGCCGTCCGCGGGCCACGTGCCAGTTGGGTTGACCAGGCTGGATGTCCCCCACCGCCTCCAAAAAATAAAACGTAGGTCAGACCCAATCACGGAATACACGGTGGCGTTTGGTGTTGAGAAAGAGACATAGCACACGCCTAGGAGCCTCGAGTGGGTCCTGACAGCAGCACTCGCCCGGATTCTCCAGAATTTTTTTCAAAGAGCCATTTCAGGGTCGTAGCAAAATTACGCAGAAAGCACCACGTCCTGCCATCCCTGGCCACCCCGTCCCTCCCACCGGTGACCCCGCGTCAGCCTGGCCTGCCCACCTGCCTAGCCGGGCACACACGCCCTCCCCCCCACCCCCTCCCCGGGCAGCTCGCGCCGGGTGCCACGCGGGCCTGGGCGCGCTCACAGAGCAGGGAAGAGCCGCTTCGCATGCGCGCACTGCCCATCTAACCTGTCCCCGCCGTGTTTTTATTTGCCACCTGCTTTTGCCCCCGGTTCCTTGAGGAGTCAGTGTGGACCCTCCTGCCGCCCGCGCGGGCCGCTTCTAGCCTGTCACCACCTGTCCCGGCTCAAGCCTGGAGGCGCGCGTGGTGGGGACGCCCCGGCACGGTCCCGCGCCTGCTCCGTGCCCAGGCTGGCCACCGGGGACACTGGGACGGAAGGAGCAGCCGACAGGCCTGCTCCCACCCAGGGAGGGCGGGGACACGCAGGAAGTGTGGACGGTCCCGCCCCCCCTCCAGGCTGGCCCTCAGCCAGGAGCAGCAGCTGGTGTTTGAGAAGCTGAGCCTGTACTGCGACAGCTACATCCAGTTCATCCCGGTGTCCTTCGTGCTGGGTGAGCGTCCCCTCCCGCTGCCGCCGGGCCCAGACACTCCCTGCGCCGCGGGGCGCAGGCAGGAGGAGGACGGGACCAGGCGGGCGGAGCGGGCACCAGGGGTCCCGGGCCCACGCCCGCGAGGTGCGTCTGCAGGACCGCTCCCTGCCCGCGCACCGCCGCGGGCCGCGGCACCCAGGGGTCCCGGCGCGGGGCTCAGGCCGCAGACCCCCCTGCTCGTCCCTCCTGCCCAGGTTTCTACGTGACGCTGGTCGTGAGCCGCTGGTGGAACCAGTACGAGAACCTGCCGTGGCCCGACCGACTCATGATGCAAGTGTCCGGCTTCGTGGAGGGCAGGGACGAGCGCAGCCGGCTGCTGCGGCGCACGCTGATCCGCTACGCCATCCTGGGCCACGTGCTCATCCTGCGCAGCGTCAGCGCTGCCGTCTACAAGCGCTTCCCGAGCCTCCAGCACCTGGTGCAAGCCGGTGGGCGGGGCCGCGACTTGGGGCGGGGTCACGCCTCGGGGCGGGGCCGGGGCGCGGGGCGGGGCTAGTGCGCCGAAGCCTTTTAGGCTGCAACACAGACCTCTGCTGCCCTCGTGCGCAGCCGGAGCCCTACTGGCGGGCTCGCGGGCAAGAACGGGGAGGGTCACGTAGTGCCAGGGTCCCTGAGGTCTCAGCAGGGCCCTGCCGGGTCCCAGGGGCCGCCTGGTGGCCACCCCCGTCTCAGACCCTCTTGCGCCTCCCCCGTGCCCACACACAGGCTTCATGACCTCAGCGGAGTACAGGAAGTTGGAAACGCTGAGCCTCCCGCACAACATGTTCTGGGTGCCGTGGGTGTGGTTTGCCAACCTGTCGGTGAAGGCGTGGGACGAGGGCCGGATCCGCCACCCCATCCTGCTGCAGAGCCTTCTGAACGTGAGCGCCCCGGGCACGGGGCTGGCTGGGGAAGGCCTCCGACCCACAGAAGCTGCCGCCCGGCGTCCCTCAGTCCCAAGGGCAGGGGGTCCTTTCCAGCACCCGGGCGGCGCCTCTCGAAGCGCATCTGAGTCTGGGCTCCCTTCTGGCACGTGTGGAGCCCGCGGTACAGAGAGGGCCAGCGATTGCTGGGGAGCCATGGGCCTGTGGGCACACAGCCAGGGACCTAGGACCTGGGGAGGAGTAGGGGGAGCCTGGGGGCGATGATGGCGACAGGCCCACCCTCCCCAGGAGATGAGTGTCTTGCGCACACAGTGTGGCTACCTGTTCGCCTACGACTGGATCAGCATCCCGCTGGTGTACACGCAGGTGAGGCCCCGCACTCCCCCAGAGGCGGAGCCGGCGTGGGTCTGGACTCGGAATTGCTGCTGAGACCACGCTGGAAGGGCACAAGCCCTGCCGGTGCCACCTGGGGAGGAAAGGGGGCGACAGGGTGACTGCCTTGGCATCAAGAGGACAGAGGCCTCGGGTGCAGGAGAGGGAGGTCAGAACAAGGCTGGGGACCCTCGGCCTTGGAGCATCTGGACCTCAGGGTCCTCATGTTCCCTCGCAGACAACCTGGGCCCCTTCTCCTCCAGGTGGTGACCGTGGCGGTCTACAGCTTCTTCCTGGCCTGTCTGATTGGACGGCAGTTTCTGAACCCCACCAGGGGCTACCCAGGCCACGAGATGGACCTGGTGGTTCCCATGTTCACATTCCTGCAGTTCTTCTTCTACATGGGCTGGCTGAAGGTGAGCCTCCCAGGTGCCCCGCTGTGGGCACGGCCAGTGAGGGAGGGACCCCTCTGGACTCCAGCTGAGACCCAAAGAGCAGAGGGGCCTGCCTGAGGGCTTCCCCCAAGACCACACCTCAGCGGGCCCGACAGGACTCGCCCTCAGGTCCTCCTGGTGTGACCAGAGCCCCCCGGCCAGGGGCTCGGATGGGCAAGGCGAGGCAGGCCTGTGGCACAGCCAGTACCCGCTGTCCATAAGACCCGTCCTCCAGCTCGACTACTGAGTAATGCAATCCAACCAAGAGGCTGTGGGCCCTCGGCCCTGCTCTGACCACCGGCACGCTTACCCTGGGCTGCTTTCGGCCCCGGCCAGGAGTCCCGCAGATGTTGGGGTGATGATTTCCTTGGCCTTTGCCCACCCTTCTCTCCCACTGAGTCGCCTTCCTTTCTGTTGTCTTTTGGTCGTGGTAGCGGAGGGCTCTCCTCTCCCACCCACATGTTTAACACACACACACACCTGCATACGCACACGTGTACACACACTACCATTCCCCTCACGTCTTTTCCCAGTGAACTTTGGCTTCCAAAAACCCAACCGGCCACATTATTTTGCTTTTGAAATTGTCCAAGGTGTTCCAGTGTCTCGTGGGCAGTCCCAGGCTTTAGAACTGCCTGTCACCTTTGCGGGACTTCGCCGGGGCATTGAGCCATCAGTACCCAGGAACCTGCCCGCCTGGAGCACTTTGCCCACGTTGCTGCCTCAGCAAAGTGCTGTGTGCTGTTGGCGAGGAAGGAACACAAATGGAAGCACGAATGGGGGAATGAGTAAAATCCCACACTTCCTGGAGGGGTGGCGAGAGACGCAGCAGGAGGGCGCCGGCACCCCCACCTCCCAGACAAGGCTAGCGCCAGTGTGTGGCTCAGGAGACAGCACTGGGCAGACAGGAGGGTGGAGCCCGCAGGTCCCCAGAGACTCACCTTCCCCAGGTGGCCGAGCAGCTCATCAACCCCTTTGGGGAGGATGATGATGACTTCGAGATCAACTGGATCATCGACAGGAACCTGCAGGTCTGGGGGCTGGGGTGGGGGGAGGCCGCACTGGGCCCCGTGCAGGCGAGGACCCCACCATGCCGGAGGGGGCACCTGTCCACGCAAGCTGTTGTCTCCCTGCCACCCCCTGCGCCAGCCTGTCACTCTCAGGACCCTCCCCTCCGCATCGGGGAGGCGACTGCCCAGCCTGCCGCAGGCTTATGTCTGTGCGGGGCCGCCCCTTGGTTGCTGTGACAGGTGTCCCTGCTGTCTGTGGATGAGATGCACCAGGACCTGCCTCCCATGGAGCGCGACATGTACTGGAATGAGACGGAGCCACGCCCGCCCTACACAGCGGCCGCCGCCCCATGCCGGCGCATCTCCTTCCTGGGCTCCACCTTCAACATCAGGTAGGCCTGGAGGGCCCTCCCGCCCTGAGCCCCTCAAACACACACGGTGCTGCGCTCTGCACGCCGCCCGCTCACCCTCCCCACAGCCCTACATTGCCACCTGGTTTTCGGATGGCAAAGGGCAGGCTCACAGCATTTGAATGCATGGCACAGCCCCGAGTCACACAGGCTTGGAAGGGACACAGGAGGCAGAACTATTTGGCGCCCCCTCTGCACTCAGCCCTCAGTGGTGCCACATGAGGACTCCCCAGGTGGGAAGGCTCTGGGTCCCTCTGGTCCCACTTTTACACCTGTCCCGAGCTGGACATTCAGGCCCAGGTAACCTATTAAGGTGTAATCGGGGTTAGCAGAGGCCTAGTGAGTTTGAGCGAAGGCTGGAAAACAGCCCCAATGCAGACTGGTGGCCACCAAGGTCTTTTGGGAGGAGCCTGTGAGGCCCAGCATGTGGCAGCTGGGACAGGAAAGGGGATGACAGCACAACAACACACAGGCCTTGTCCCCAAGGACCCGGCAGTGGTGTGGTCTCCTTTGGCTGGCTGGGAGGCGGCTGTCTTTTAGGCCTGGCATCAGGCCTGGGCACACGGAGAAAGAGTGGATGTGGGCTAGGGCTGGTCCCACACTGGGGTATAGGCACTTTCTCTGGCAGAGCCTGGGCCCCAGGAAGGCAGACATCTCTCCTGGTAGCTGTCCCTCAACAGGGCCACACATCCCTGGTCTGGTCCAGCCATCTTAGCTGCATTTGAACCTGAGGGGGAGGAGGTTTTGTGTCATGGGAAGAAGGAGTGAGGAAGAGGAGACCATTAAATATCAGGCCAGGAGGCTGGAGGTCCGCAGTGGAAGAGCAGCCCGAGATGGGCCTTGGGGGGTCAGGAGAGGCGCTGGCTGGGGCAGAGCGAGGCTGGCACCCTCTCCCCTCCGCTCAGCTCCCAGGCCCCTTTCTGTCCAGCCTGCAGAAGGAAGAGATGGAGTTTCAGCCCATTGAGGAGGAAGAGGAGGATCACCAGGATGTCATCTGCCGCCACCTGGGGCCACGGCCCTCTAGCCACCACCCTCCCCGGGTGAGGACCAGGCTCCTGTGGGCCAGGAAGGAAGCCCCTCTCTACGAGGGCCAGCCTTGCAGTGCCCCACAGAGCCCCCGGGGCTGGGAGGGCAGAAGCAGGCAGGCGGCGGACGCCTTTGAGGTGGCATCTCTGTTCGAGCGGCCGGGCTACTACAGCGCCCCCCAGACGCCCCTCAGCCGCACGCCAGCTGCCTTCCCCCAGGACCTGTTTGCCCCCGCCAGGCTGCACAGAGAACTGAGCCCTGTGCCCGTGACTCTGGGGCCTAGTAACAGTCACGAGCTGCTCCCAGAGCTCGAGGAGGCCTCAGAGGAGCAGCCGGAAATAGGTCAGGTGAAGAGGCGAGCTGTGGAGTTCAAGCTGGCAGAGATGCCAGGCACCGGCAAAGCTTCCCCAGGAGCACCGCACTTGGAACAGTTGCCAGGCGATATCCACACTGTCCCTGAAGATCACCTGGACCCCTACTGGGCCTTGGACAACAGGTCTGTGCCGCCCAGCTGTACCCCCTGCTCACCTGGCAACTCTGGCCCTCTGGCCAGCTCCACCCCTAAGGGCCACCCTGCTTCCCCGCTTTGGGCACCTCCACAGCAGGGAGGCCTCAAGCCCTGCACAGGCGGCCAGGCCACCAGGCAAGGACTGCTGGCTCCCCAGAAGGCCTGGCCTGGGCTGTGGGGCAGGAAGAGAATTCCACAGGACTCGAAAAAGGCCGAGCTTAGATGGGCCCGCGACATCACTGGTCCTCGTTGACCTGGTGTGGGGGTGGCTGGCGGGAAGCCAGGGCAGAGCTGGGGCTCTAAGGCCCCATCCCAAGAGTTTGATCCGTGGGCCAATTAGCTGCCCCAAGCCTGCAGGAAAGGGCACCAGGAGCACCTCACCCCTGGGAGCTTTCAATGGTGAGGCAGGGAGAGGCCCATGGCACATGGTCCCCAACCTTTGTGACACCAGGGACCAGGCATTAAGATTTGCCTAAGCAGCACCCCACCTAGATCCACCGTGTGCACCATGAGCTAGGGTCTGGCTTCTATGAAAATCTCATGCTGCTGCTCTGACAGGCAGCACCCAGTGATCATGCCAGCGTGGGGCAGCCTGGAAGACAGATGAAGCCCGTTAGGCAGCCCCAGCCCCCACACTCTGCTCATACAGTGCCCAGTCTCAGGGGAAGTTCCTTCCGGTCTCACACGTGGCCTCTCCCCGCTGCAGGGCTGCAGCCCACATGGGAGCTTCCTAGACCTTTGCTCTGCCCGGTCCTCACGTGCACGCCTACCAGTGGGACAGTCCCAGCCAGTGACTCAGCTGTCCACTCCGAGGAGTGTTCCTAGGACAGCTCGCACCGAATGGCTAACTCCATGGGAAATGCAGGATCCAGGAAATAGGCCTCCACATCAGAATAAGGGCTGCGCAGGCCAGAGCCCCGCACCGGGCAGGCCTCGTGGGTCACCTCCCTCAGAACCAGGAGGCCCGGGGCCCGTCCCAGCCAACACACCCCCATCTCGGCATTCTTCCCAAGCCAAGGAGCATAATAAAGACAAGTACCCTCCTGAGTGCCACTGTGACTCACGTGAACAAAGGGCTCACAGAACCCACAGCCGCGAGATTGCGGAGGCGCCACACGACATCTGGGACAAAGCTGGGTACCAAACTGCTTTATTTGCAAGAATTACAGGACTTCAGCGGATGTTTTGGTACAATTCTAGAAAAGGTCAAGGCAACCCCACACGCATGCACTGCCTCAGCGGGGGCCCGAGGCCTAGCTCTCGCTGTCGCTTTCCCCCAAGGTGTGCTTGTCAAAGAGATACTCTGCCATGCCCGCCTCGGGGGCCCCCATCCTGCGGAGGTTGGTCACATGGTCGCCCAGCTGCTTTATGGCCTTCACCTGCTCATCCAGGTAGTGGGTCTCAATGAAGTCACACAGCTAGGAGAAAGCACCGGGGGTCACCGAGGGCTGCCCAAGGCCGGTGGCGCGCCCAGTCCCCGCCGGATTCCCGGGCACTCACGTGGGGGTCGTTCTTGTCGGTGGCCAGCTTGTGCAGATCCAGCAGGGCCTGGTTCACGCTCTTCTCCAGGTGCAGCGCACACGCCATCGCGTTCAGCCCGCTCTCCCAGTCGTCCCGGTCCGGTTTCTGGGGAGAGGGGGGGTCAGCCGCAAACCCAGCACCGGAGGGCAACACCCGCGACTGCTCTGCCATTGCTGCTGGGGATGGAACTCAGGGCCTTTGTATTATGCTACGTCCCAGCCTACTTTTTGGGTTCCATTTTGAGACAGGGTCTTGCTAAGTCACTAAGTTGCCCACACAGGGCTCAAAGTCGTAATCCTCCAGCCTCAGCCTCCCAGAGGGCTGGAACAACAGGTGCGCACCACTTTCACATCTGTGCTCGTCACTACAGCTGCCTGCCCTACTGCAGTTTAGATGGGCGGCCCAAAAAGGCGCGAGAGGCCAACGACCCGCACCCGCTTCCCCAGGAGGGCAGCTCCGTGCCTGACCCAGCCCACCTTGATGTCCTGCAGGAAGATGCGGCCGCCGCGCTGGTTCTGCAGCTTCATCAGCCTCTCGGCGTGTTCCCGCTCCTCGTGGGACTGGCGCAGGAAGTACCTGGCGAAGTTCTTCAGGGCCACGTCGTCACGGTCAAAGTAGTACGACTGGGAGAAAAAGCCCGCAGGTCACAGCGGTGTGTGCCTCAAGTCCTCAGAGCCGGGCCCTTGCCCTGCGCCCCACTGGTAACTTCTGACACAGCACGGACCCGTGGAAGCCTACTGCGTCAAGGAACGGCTACGACAGCGTGGGGATTATGCCCAGCACGGCGTCCTAACTTCTGGACACGGAGGCAGGAGGATTACACGTTCGGACTAGGAACCGTCCACTCAGCGTGACCCCGTTTCAAAATCAGAACCACCAAAGGGGCTGGGCCGGAAGCTCAGCGTCAAGGAGCCGCTCGAGCCTCGGCACTGGGGGAATGAAAGGCTCCGTGGGAGCTGGCGTGGCCGCCCGCCCCTCCTTCCCGGGAAGGTGGGGCCTATGCTGGCCGCAGGGCTGCCTGGCCAGGCCTCCGCGCTGACTCAGATCCGCCACCTGGGTGGCCGCCGCAGGCGGCCTCGGGGCAGCGCAATCCCCAGTCCTAACCGAGATGCCTACTGCCGGCCTTGGGCGCGGACGGCCTGGGTGGTCACCCGGGCTCCCCTCACACCCCGAGAACCTGGCTCCTCCTGGGCAGCTTACACAACGCCCAGGCAATTAATTCCGAGGACACCAGGCGTTCCACCACCCACCCCGAGGCCAAGGTAGAGCGAGCCCCCTCGTCTAGCGACCCTGGGGACTCCGCCCGGACACCGGCGATCTAGCCCGCAACTCCACGGCCAGAAGTAATGGAGCGCGTCGGTGCTGCGGAGGACAGATTTCCAGAGACAGAGCTCGGCACCAGCGGAGGCCGGAGACGGCAGGGCCGCGGGTCGCAGGCCCGAGCAAGGTGAGGCCGCGCTCCCCCCAGTTACCCACAAGGCCCCGCGGCCGCGGAGGGAGCGGCGCTTCGGGGCACGTGACCCGGGCGAGGGCGGGGGCCGCGTCCACCCACAGGCCGAGCGGGAGGCCGCGCGGCGCGGGGGCGGCCCCTGCTCCCGGCGCGTGGGCGCATCCTCCCGGGGCCCGGGGCCGGGCCGGCCTCGCGTCCGCCGCTCACCATGGACAGGTAGACGTAGGAGGCGTACAGCTCCAGGTTGATCTGGCGGTTGATGGCGGCCTCCGAGTCCTGGTGGTAGTTCTGGCGCACCTGCGAGGGAGACGCGGTGGTCATGGCTGCGAGCGTGCGGACGGGCGGACGGGCGGCGGCGGCGACGGGCGAGGAGCGAGCGCCGGGGTCCGTCCAAGCACTGTTGAAGCAGGAACCCGCGGCGGCTCTGGCGGAGGACGTCGGCGGCGCGGGCCTCGCCGCGGCTTTTATCGGGCGTCGCGCCCCGCCCGCCAGCCAATCAGCGCCGAGCCTCGCGTCTGCGCCCCGCCCTCCCGCCAATCAGCGACGAGTCTATCGCCCCGCCCCTTCCTGTGCGCGCGCCCGTGGCCCTCGGGGCGCCGGCGGAGGCGGGGCGGATAACGGGGCGCCGTGGGAGGAGGGATAACGGGGCGCCGTGGGAGGAGGGATAACGGGGCGCTGGGGCGGGAGCAGGCGCGCCGCCGACCGACCTGCTGGGCCTCTTGGGCGAGCGCGGCGGGCGTGACGGTGGGCACTGGGTGATCCCAGGTCCTGCGCCGGCGCCCCGGCTGTCGTTAAATCCCAGTGGTAGGTAGGGATGGTCCCCCCTTTCTGAGACGCCTGGACGCTGTTGGAAAGGAGCTTGAGAGGACTGGGGGCACGGCCGGTCGGGACCCCGGCGTTCTCGCAGTGGACCCGCGCTCCACGGGGCCTGGGCGCGTCCGAGAGCACGGAGGGGTCTGCCCGGGAACGGGGGGAGTTGCCGCGGGCATCTGGGCGGAAGGCCACGCCTGGGCTCCTGAAAGTGACCTTTGTCCTTGCCGCCCACTGAAGTTGCTCTGGGGAGGAGTGGAGGAGCTGAATGGCCGGTACCAAGGCCTTGGGGTGCCAGGCTTCCTGGCAGGCGGCTGGGCCCCGCGCAGAGCCCGCAGATGGGCAACTGGAAGCTGGCTTATTTTTAAAATATTTCTAACTTGCTTACGGAATTATGGTGATTTCCCTGAGATCTTTGCCCATTTCAACATGAACAAAACGTACCCTTCAGGACAAAAAAAGTTTTTACTTGAGCCAGGTCCGATGGTGCAGCCCTTTATTTTTGTTTGCTCACTTATCTCCTACAGGCGTGACTGTGTCACCACCCCCAGCCTGTGCACACTGGGGAGTGGAGCCCAGGGCCTGGCAGGTGCCAGGCCAGCGCTGAGCTGGCCCCCAGCCCAGGAAAAGGGACCCCAGTGGAGTAAAGCTACCCTGAACAGCAGGGTGCTTCCGGACCAGAGGTGCCTGGGCCAGCTCTTCCCTAAAGGAGGAATAGGGACCTGAGCTGAAGAAGTTCCCCTAGGAGCTGAAGTGGACAGGGAGAGATAGAAGGGGATCCCGGGCTGCTGGGGAGGGCGCGGGGGTGTGGCCGGCCCCCAAGGGGTCCGGCGGGGGGGCGGGGTGCGCCCTGTGGACAGTTGCTGAGATTCATTCTGGAGGCGAGATGGTGGCAGCGCACTTGTTTTCTCCGTAGAAACCTTGCGCCCAGTGTCGCCGCCAGCCTGAGAGGCCAGCACGGCCGGACGCCGCGTGTCCACCTGCGGGATGGGCAGCTTCCCTGGGTAGCAGCCGCCACCAGGGAGCCGGCGCTGTGCAACCCAAGTTGAACAAAATGGGTGTTTGTCATTGATGCTGGAGGCTAACAAGGAATGGGCCAAGGTGACCCGAGTTCAAGTGCTCCCCCAGACTCGGAGGGGAGGGTCACCGTCTTCCCGGGGCCACCCCTGGAGTGTAAGATGTGGGTCCTCCGTGAGTGATTCGTCTCCGCACAGTCCTGCCAGGCGCCCTGGTGTGCGGGGTGTGGGTGGCAGGAATTGGAAGTTCACTGGAGGGTTCTGTGTGTCCAGAGCCTGACTCCACCGGGGAGCAGAAGGCCACGAGGGGAGAGAGTCCGAGCCTGCGTGTGGGGACTCGCTACATGCAAAAGGGTGTTCAGTCAGGGGAGAAGGAACAGGTCCCACCAACGAGGTCCAAACCGTTGGAAATTGTGTGGAAAATGCTTCACTTTGTGTGTAAAAGTTGGACTTAACCGCGCACCCCTTCGCTCAGAACAGCCGGAGGGTGGTCAAGCGCCTGTGTCACAGGTGTCGAGTGGTTGTGGGGAGAAGTCGCAAACACTCAACAAAGAGGTGAGAAAAGATATAAAGAGGATGACGGACGTGCCCCTGGCGTTTGTCTGATACATGATAGCTGATAGCTACGATACAGACTCACAATAGGCCATTGTACATATAAATAAATATCTGCACACTGAGCTGGGGCCTCTTTACAAGCCAGGCAGGCACTCTGGCGGCACCCCGTTCTACCTGCACCCCCCCGCCATTTTTAAAGACAGGGTCTCGCTGTGTTGCTTAGGCTGATTTTAGTGATTCTCCCGCTTGGGCCTCCCAAGGGCTAGGGTACGGGACCACGCTGCCGTATCATACATGCATCCATTGGGCCTGTGGGGAAGGTCTGCTGGTTGGTCTTTGTCCAGGGTGCCAGGTGCCAGTGTGCCCCTGGGGCGCGGCCCGGGGAGCAGGCGCTGGACACCGGGAGGGTCTGTGGAGGCGGGACCTCGCAGTGGGGGTCGGGAGGTGGGTGGGTGGGCGGGACAGCCCCAGCCCTGGGCGCCCGGTGCACAGGGATGTGCTGGCGGTGGGGGCCCAGCTGGCTTGGGGGCTGAGGAAAGGTCGACCGCGGGGAGGGAGCCGCAGAAGTCCCATGATGGCCGTGATGGCCGTGATGACCGTGGCAGGAATAGGCTGCCAGTGCGGTGGGTGGGAGGGAGGGAGGCTGGCCGGGAAAGGGGAAGGGGCCTTTGTGCATGTGTGAGCGCATGAGTGTGTGTGCACGCACATGCGTGCGCCTGTGGACCTGGCCCCATTTTGTGAGCCCTGCATGTCAGAACTTCCCTCCCAAGCCTTCAGACTCCCAGGACACGGCGGCTTTGTTTGGGTCAGTACCGCTCAGTCTTCAGGCCCCTCCTCCCTCCCCAGCGCCTCGTGACTCCGGAAGTGGGAGCCTGGCCTGCCTCCAAGGACAGCCTCGCCCAGGGCAGAGGCCTGGGGCCTTGTGGGGCCCAGGAGCCTGCTCCTTTCAGGGTGAGGGCGTGGCGGCCAGGAAGGCTGCTGGCCCACCGTGACTCAGCACCCTGGGTGGGAGGATCTGGACTCTAGAAGTGCCTTGTCATGGACAGGAGAAGAAGCAGAACTCCTGTGTGCACAAGACCCCCGCCTCCTAAAGGGAGTGGGGACACAGGGAGCCGAGCCTGCTCGTGGGGGCTCCCCCTTGCCCCCCGTTGTTTAGGTGTCTGCGGGTGGGGAAGGGCTTGAGAGGCTCTAGCTTGTCACAGAGGAGGAGGAAAGGCCAAAGGCCAGCTCCAGGCCACCCAGGGCCCGAGATACAGCTGGAGATGGGAAGAGGGTGTGGGGCAGGGGGCAGATGCGACCACCAGAGCCCACGAAAGCAGCTGGAAGGGGGGAACCAGGTTACCCAACACGGCTCAGCCACGGGGCTGGGTTAGGGTGGGTTAGGGAAGAGCCCATGTTGTAAAAGCCTGGGGTTCCCCTGGAACTGAAGCTCAGAGTGCGGAAAGTTGGAGTTTGGAAACTCAGAATTGGGGAAAGCACCATGCGGCCAGAGCGGTGAACGTTCTTGCAAAGTGCAGCACTGATTCAGAGCTGGGCCCTGAACCGTCCTCAGACTCTCCGAGGAGGCCCTGTGCACTGAGCACCGGCACCCGGAGTCTGCCAGGCCTGGAGCCGGGGTCTGCTGAGTGGCGGCTCAGCGCTCCCCCTGCCCTGCGGCTGCCACTAGCCCCTGGTGGCCACCTGTCTCCACTCCACCACCCCTTGGTGGGCTGTGCCCCTCTCCACACTGCGCCCCTGGGTTCTGGCTTCCTGGGCCCTCCAGTGCCGGCGGTCTGCAGCTTGAACACCCTCTCTTGAGGTCGGCACAGCGTGTGGAACACCTGGGCTGTCTTGTCCCCAGACCCTCACGCTGGGCCCTGACTCTGGGCCTCTCTCCTGACCCCAGGCACCTGTCCACAGTCCAGCAGCTTCCACGATGCCGCCCGGCTGGGCTCCCTGAGCTCTGGCCCTGTGCTGTGGAGGGACCGGGACAAGGCCTTCCTGTTTTTCCTGGCATGCCCACTCTGGGTGCCCTTTGCCACAGTTTGTGTCACACCTGCAGGCCATTCCTGGCCACAGGGCATGCCCATGTCTCCCAGCTCAGCTGAGCCCACTGCAGCCAGCCAGGAGAGGCTGAGCCAGGAGAGGCTGGCCCGGCTGCAGAGGCCGGCAGCAGTGGGGGGCAGAGAGAACTGTGTGCAGACCTGGGCACCCGGGGTCCGCACAGTACCCACCTCATTCACTTGGCCCACACCCTGGGAGGCTGCACCACCACCCAGGGCCTGGAGACAGTTGGGAAGGTTGGAAACTGGGGGAGGCGACTAGAGTAGCGGGTGTGGCTGCACCGCAGAGCAGGAGGCGTCCCTGAGTACCCTGAAGTGGAGCGTGGTAGGAGCCTCAGCAGAGCGAGGCGGTGGGCATAGTGGCCCATGGCTTCCCTTCTGTCTTGACATGCTTTCCGGGCCAGTTGGGCGTCAGTCAGGGCCAGCCCCTAGGCCGTATGGCCCTGAGGAGAGTCGTGAGTGTCCTTGATGGCCCCTGTGTGGGGCAGGCGCAGCCGGTGCAGGCCCCTCTGCCTTAGGCAGTCTCTTTGTCAGTGGCCTCAAGATCCAGATACCAAAAACTTCGCCAGAAGCTTGGAGGAGGCGCCATCAGGCCGGCTGTCCCCAGTACCCCAGGTCCCTTCTGCTGCCTGTCCTACTGGGCACCTGACCCTCTCTTGGGTCGCTCTTCTCCTGCTCCAAGCCCCGGCCTCCCTGACCTGGGGTGCAGTTGCATCTCGCTCTGGGCTCTCAGTCTCCCCCACCTGCTGGCCACTCAGGCTGGGGTCTTCTCCCCAGTCTCACCGTGTCTCGTGACCCTGGGGACAGAAAGTCCTGCCTGACCGTCGTGGGTGGAAACCTGCCGTCCCTTCCCCCTGCCACCCCTGCGCTCTGGCCCCTTCCTGGGGTGCCTGGCTCCTGCCCCATGGAGGTCCCTGTCAGAGGCCAGGAGACGCTGAACCTTCTGTGCCCAGCGTCGTGGGCCCAGGGACACCCGTTTTCTCACAAGCACCCCAAGTGTGTTAAAAGAGAGAAGACAGGAGCCGGAAGGGGCCCGAGTGTGGGGAGGTGGGGAGGGGAGGGAGGGGAAAGGTCGGGACACCACAGTGTGGACACCAGGCCCCCGGCCTGTGCAGGCAGCTTCCTGCCTGCGTGGAAGGGTGTGCGGGCACAACCTGCCCGTCGACCCTCCCCTCTAGCCAACATCCCAGGGGCCCAGCTGCCGGGAACATGGTGATGAGGCAGCCTGGTGCCCCCACCGTGTTCCACATTCTGTGTAAACCTCTGAGGACCACCCGCAGGTCCCCTGTCCGGGTCCTCTTGCCCGGCCACCCTGAGCAGGGCGAGGTACCCGCTGGAGCTGCATCGACACCAGCAGACCAGAGCCTGGCCACAGTGGGACCGGAAGTGGCTGAGAGCTGGAGCCTGCCCTGCCCCTGCCCGCCCTTTGCTGAGTCCTGTGCCTGTGTTGGAGCATGGGCACCTTTGGGCAGGGACCACTTAGCGCTGGCCTGTGTCCAGGTTCAGCCACCAGTGGACGGGAGCTGCAGGCAGCCTCGGCCCTTGGCATCCCTCCTCGCCCCCCCTCTTTCCCCAAATCTCCCCTCCCCCAGGCTGTATCCAGGGTTTAGGAAAGTCCTTCACTTTCTCTGATTCCAGTTCAGGTCCCGCCTCCCTCTGCCCGGGGACCTGAGCCCGGCCCACCACCCCTCCAGGGCACAGGACAGGAGGCTCAGAGAACGCAGGACTTCGCTCTGTCTCCGCCCGGACCTTGGCCAGCCTGGCCCTGGGCTGGACTGTCCCAGAGGTGTCCCGCCCCTCCCCGCTCCTCCCCACAGCACTCGGTGTGTGAGGGCTGGGCCTGGACCGGGGTAGCCCAAGCTTCTGTCCCCCAAGGCCAGGGTCCCCCACACCCAAGGGTGCTTCAGCTTTTTTTTCTTAAAACAAGCCTGACAATTGGAAACACTCAGTGCTACAAGTGGATACGTTGTGGTCTCTTACTCTGTAGGGCAAATGTCGCGTTTCCCTAAGGAAACTGAGGCTGGGGCTGCTGTGTAACCTCCCCAGGACACTTGCAGTTCCAGCCCGAACCCCTCCAGACTGGCCATCCCTCAGATCCCTGCCCAGCCCTGCCCTGTGCCCCGCTGCTTGGGCCCCAGTGGGAGGTGGCTCCCGAGTGCCTCCAGTGGGGGGCAGGGTGGGGGGCTGTCAAGTGCTGGTTCTGTGAAGGCTTTGGAGAGCAGGGCTCCTGCCTGTGGCCAGGAAGGGGGTGCCAGATGCCATGGGGACCCCCTGCCCTGCTTCATGGGTGCCCTATCTCTGGGGCATTTCTGATGCATCTTGGGTTCCTAGTTGACTCACCTCGGGGGTAAGATTGGGGCTACGTGTGGGCTCACGTTGGGAGGAGACCCAAGAAAGTGGGCTCTGTGGGGGCACCGGTGGCAGGAGGGGTCTCACGTCGTCGCAGGGTGACTTGGGTACTGGGCAGCTCACGCCAGATTCAGTGGCAAGGACCCGACCGCCTGGCTACGGATCCAGCCGCCTGGCCCACCCCTGGCCCCGCCCCTGCCGTCTCCTGCGGCGCCCAGACCGCGCCCGCCCGGGATCCTGGCTCCTTCCAGGCAAACGCTGTGTCCCTGACACTCTCCTGAGTGTATGTTTGCGGCGAGTGGTGACTCCGCTTGGCGCGGGCAGTTGATACACAGACACATGGCTTGGCTGCTGTGACAAACTACCTGATACCCGCAACTTAAAAGGGGAAAGATGTACTTGCTTATCTATTTTTGAGGCAGGGTCTCGCTCTGTGGAGCCCAGGCTCCCCCGGACTCATGACAATCCTCCTGCCTCAGCCTCCCGAGTGCTGCGCCACCATGCCCTGCTTATGGGTGCTGGGGAATCGAACTCGGGCACTTAGCGCTTGACTCAGCGCTGGCTAGGCGAGCCCTTCACCCGCTGAGCCGTCCCTCCAGCCCACGTGAACCCACTCTGCTGCTCGGTGGTGGCACCTGCTTCATTCTGCAGGAATTTCCTCTTGCTGTCTTTGTTGGTTGGGGACGGACCCAGGGCCTTGAGTAGGCAACAGCCCCCACCTACGTCCCCAGCCCAGCAGCTGCTGCTTAGAATCAAGCTAGACTCCCTTAGGCAGGTGGAGGGTTAACAAGGTAGAACCTGGCGGGGCAGGCAAGGTCGAGCGGTTGGTGGAACTGGGCCAAGGGTCCCCTCCCAGTAGGGGCCGGAGCAGTCGGAAGCCAGGACATCTTACAGGGGTGGCCGGGCTTCTGAAGGCCTGCATGAGTCTGTGGACCGATACCCTGAGCCCTGGAACTTGATTTAAAGCCAAAAAGATTAGTTTTTATGCCAGTCTGTACCAATTAGTAAAGTGTATGTTGCTGTGTACCCGTCAGTGGGCGCTAACGGGGGACGGGGAAGTAAATCTGCGCGATCCGTTGCATGACGGTAGAGGCGGCTGGAGCCGGCGCGTGGGGGCCCTGGAGCCCCTCCTGCGCTGGCATGGGCCCCCGGGCTCGCCACCTGTCTGCCAGGCGTCTCCCCGCCATGTGACTCCCGAACTGGGTCTGTGTTCCGATGTCCATTCTTCGACACCGGCGGAACACGAACCCTGGTTTGAGCCCTCTGGCCTCCTGTTCAGTCTGGCCCAGAACCTCGCAGGCTGGGTACCTGGCGGAAGGTCCAGGAGAAAAGCCTCATACAGGGACTTGCTGCGCGTTCCTTCTGCCTGCCCGTGGAACCCACCAGTGTTCACGTTTGACTTCGGTGCTGGGGACTGGACACGGAGCCATGGCTCGGAGCTAATCCCCAGCCCCCTTTATTGTTTGCTTGAGTCGGGGTCTTCGTTGCGAGGTTACCCAGGCTGGGCTTGAACTTGCCATCTTCCTGTCTCAGCCTCCTGCAGTGCTGGGATTCCCGGCCCAGGCTAGCAGACTATAAGGCTACGTACATTTACATTTTAAAATTCACATTTCTTTAATCCTCCCTTGCTTCTGAGCGCTGATATTCACCTATCTCCGCCTTGGTTTTCCTGTGACACAGACCTGAGGACGGCCTGGCCAGGTCCCGGAGGCCTTCCCGGCTCTGCCTAGCGCTGAAAGCGCCCCCTGTGGTCTCTCTGCCTTTTGATGGCCTCAGCCCTCCCCAGACATGGTTGCCTAGGAAGGAGCTTGGTAAACAGCCCGGCTGGTGGTACGGGCAGGGGTGGTACGGGCGGGGCTGGCTGGGCCGGGATCCCGGGATCCCGGGGCCAAGGGCCCACGCGGCCTGCCCCTCCCTCCCACAGGACGCACTGGCTGCCGGGACGGTTTGCCCGGCGCTGGGACAAGGCAGCGTTCTGTTAGCGCTTTGGGTGTGGCCACGGTGGGGGGGGCGGGGGGGGGGGGAACGCCCTGGCCACTTCCTGTACTGCAGGTGAGGCCCAGTTCTGAGGCACCTGCGTTTCTCTTTCTGGAAACCGTATTTCAGTGAGTCGTTTTATCTTGTTGTTGGCCTTTTAATCTTTGTCAGAAGCTCTTTATGGAAAGAATTAGTCCAAATTTATACTAAACATAAATATTATCTGTGAGGTAGGTTGTCTTTTCCTAACCAACAACTTGTCATTCTAATTGTTATTTTTTGCCATTCTGAAGTCAATTCCCTGAAACTCTGTTGTTTTTCATATAGTTTGAAGTTTAAGAGTTGAAAAGGCCTTACAATCATGGTATCTGGTTGGGTGTGGTGTTGCAGGCCTGTAATCCCAGCAGTCGGGCAGGCTGAGGCAGGAGGATTGCCGTGATTCCAAGGCCAGCCTGGGCTCCACAGTGAGTTCAGGAGCAGCCTGGGTTGCAGAGCGAGACCCTGCCTCATAAACAGAACAAAAGATGTTAGACCGAAAAAAATACAACAAAATAGAAAACAACCAAGCCCGAGCCGAAGCTGGGCACCTGCGTGACTTGACGAGACTTGTCTCAAAGCTTGAAGCAACACGGGCTGGAGATGTCGCTTGGTGGGAAGACCCTGGGTTCAACCCACAGTCCTGCATTAAAAGAAAAACCAGTCAGCCCACCCGTCGTGGTGTCCAGTGACAGTCAGGGGCTGGAGCTGCCCCTGTCCTGCTGAGACCCACTTGGGTGAGGGTCCACTCACTCAGGGGTGTGCCAAAGCGAGCGTGGGCTGGGCCGCTGGACTGGCCCCCCGCCTGGGCCGTCTCCCCTCTGCCCCAGCTGTCCCCTCCGCCTGGATTGCGCCCTGCAGCCCCTCGCGCCCACTGCGGTTCCTGGCAGGATCCTGTCAGTGCTTCTGCTGGGTCCTTCCCTTCAGCTGTGCTGTAGGGGACGATTACGTTTCACGGTCTGGGCACGAGTGACGGTCTCACGTGAGAGGCCACCGTGGGTCCCCAGGGAGTGGAATCAGGATGGGGACCCTGTGGGGTTTCCTGTGCCCCAAAGGACTGCTGCTGTCCTCTTCCCAGGACCCAGTCCCAGGCCCTAGAGCACACCGGGATTGCCCCCAATGTGACAGGGTGGGCCTGGGGGACAGCCAAGCTGTCTCCTCCATCTGCGTGGTTTGGCAGTGGCGGGTTGAGGAGCAGGGAGGTGGCACGCGGGGTACCGTGGAACACGCAGTTGTGCCAGGAAACCACTTCCGGGGTCAGGGGCAGTAAGAACCTCACACCTTGGCCCGGGAGGAGGGGACTTCATGACCAGTATATGAAGATCTCAACCCCCCGAGGCCCCAGGAGTGGGCCTGCTCGGCCGGCTGCCTCTGGCATGTGGACAGGGTGGCCCGCACCCCGGCAGGCCCCACCGGCCACGCCATCTCCCTCTCCTGCTGCCCTTGCCCTTGTGGGGCTTTCCTTTTATGCCATTAAGTTGATCAATTTTTTGCAGTACTGGGGTTGGGTGCAGGGCCCTCACACGAGCTCCCGGCTCTGGCCCGTGGTTCAGGAAGTTGCCCCGGGCTTGAGACGTCCCTCCTTCTGCCTCAGCCTCCGCGGGTGCTGGGAGGCCAGCACACACTTGAGCGCGCTCCTTGCCTCCGCCTGGCGCTCAGCAGGTGCCCGCTCCCTGCTCCGTGGCCTGCGTCGGCCGGCCGTGGACACCAACAGGCCGCGAGAACCCAGGGACCCAGTGCGGTGGCGGCACCTGCTGCCGGTGCCAGGAGTGTGGGGACAGGGACGGGCAGGGGAGGCCTGCTGAGGGGCTGAGCCGGGCACCTCCCTGGCACAGTGTAACACTTCATTACCTAAAACCCCATGCAGCTCAGAGGGCACAAGGTTGACATGGAATCAGTCGGGGTGGGGAAGTCAAGGGTCCGTACGTTCCTGTGAATTTAAACTGTTGCAGAAGAGGAAGTCGGCACCTGCATGTCCTCCTGCAGGAGACTGTAGCCAGCAGGGCAACGGTTCCCACAGATGCCGAGGTCCTTACGCCAGAACCTCGGGCTCTTCTACTGCGGGCCACAGGGCCTTGGGTCGGGATGGCAGGTTTATTATTTACTCGCTGCAGAACCGAGGCTCGGCCCGGGAGCACTCAGGTTCATCTTCCGCCCTTTCTAGTCACTTTGAGACAGAATCTTGCTGAATTGCCAACAGCCTCCAACTCGACATCCTCCTGCTCCCCCCCGCGACCCCCCCCCCCCCAGTACTGGCATGACCAGCGTGTGCCACTGGGCCCAGCTGAGTAGGAAAGCTCTGGTGTGTCTGTGTTCTGTCCCCATGGTGGGGCTCTCTGCTCCTTCAGGACAGAGGCTGCATTCTCGGTGTTCAGGGCAGGGCAGGGCACCTTTTTATCTGCAGGGGCCATTAGGGTATTTATGACATCATTCATGGGCTGTATGAAATTATCAGCTTAGAAATCAGTGCACTGTATGTGGTCAACACGTGATTACCTCACCTCTGATGTGATGGCAGCCTTGGCTGGGCCAGACCATGGCCTGGACACACCCCACCCAGGCTTAGGGTATGGGTGGGCGGATCGCAAGGCCCCCTGGGTCCCTCCGTGTGATGGATCTGAAGCGTACCCCAAGAGCCTTGTGTACTGGGACGTTGGGATTACCTGTGGGTACTGTGTTCACCGTATGATGACATGGGCTAATGGTGAATTTCTTGGAGTGCATCCCTGAAATTAATTGACTCATGACTACAGGAAGTAGGTGAGTGAGTTACTGTACTGTTTTGGAAGGTGGGGGGATCCCAGCCTTTACGTGTCCGGTAATGTACACACCTAGTGAGGGCCGGGATGAGGGGTGCTGTCGGGAGTGGGGCCCGGTTGGAAGGGGACGGTGCTTAGGGCTCAACCTGCAGGGGTATTTGCTGGTCTGCCCCGCCTCGCTGATGTGGGTTCCCTGGCTGCCCTCTCTTGAAGAGCCTCTTCCAGCTGCCCTCTGCCATGTGCCTCCACCAGTGCCAGCCTCCCATGAGTGGGCTGTGTGGGACCTTCTGAAACCGTGAGCTAAAATAAATCTTTCCTCCCTTAAGTTGTGGGCATTGGGTATTCTGTCCCAGCCATGAGAAGGTAACCAAGACCCTCCCTCCGGCCCAGTCACTGCCACCTGGGCTACGGCTGTCCACGACCCAGCCCAGACCGCCGGCTCCCGAGGTGAGCAGTGTGCGGCACCTGTGGGAGGGCCGTTTCATCCTCCAGGGCCAGTCCCATGCTGGGGCACTGGGAGCAACAGCACTGGCCTGTAGGCCTGGCCCCTGCCAGGACCTCCCAGTGGCTGCAGAGTTAGGAGCCGTGGCTGGGGTGGCGGAGGAGCTGGGGCAGGAAGCTGGGGTCAGGGGACAGGGTGGGAGGCCACAGTGGCGGGGTGCCGAATGTGTGGGTCAGGGCCCCTGGCCCCGAGCATCCTGGTTAGGTCACACACACTGTCCACGCCCGGAACGGGGGACCCATGACTCGGGAAAGCCAGCTCTGCCCCCGGGCTCAGACAGACAGCTTGCTTGGCCTCTCATCTGCTGTTAAGAAGCCGTGGTGCCTTGGCCGGCTGCGCCGAGCATGCCTGCATCTGTGTCCCTCAGCGGCACCACGAACACCTCCACTGGGGCTGGTCCCGCGTCCAGTGGTCCTGAGCGCAGAGCCTGGGAGCGCTCATCCAGCTGCAGCCCGCGCCAGGCGGCCCTGCAGTGCGGGAGCAGTGCCCTGGCCTTCTTCCGGCTCCTGGTGACGACCAGAGCCCCACCTTCCGCTTCCGTCCTGTGCCCCTCACAACCCTGGTCCTCCTGCGCTTCTGTAGCCCGTGACTGGGCATCCCAGACCGTCCGTCCCAAACCCTCATCACCAGGGAGGCACGGCCACTCAGCAGACCTTTGCTCATGAGAAGAAACGGGAAGGTCAGGGTGTAGCTCAGTGCCAAGGCCCAGGTTCAACACCAGGACACACATACGCGCATGCACACATGCATGTACACCCATGGGCAAGCTGTCTGGGCCCACCGGGCACCGGTACGGGTGAGTGCCTGGGCACCAGGGATGCCTGCGGGGCTGTCTGGGAGGCTACAGGACCCGGGAGCCTGTCCTGGAGAGGATCGAGGTGTCCCCAGGTGTGGGGCTGCGATCAGGCGTTTGGGTGGAAACGGGTGAGCACAGCACGTGCAAAGCCCGGCTCCTTCCCTTTCTGGGTGGTGTGGTGGTTTGACCTGGGTCCTTCGCACATCTGTGAATATGAGGCGATTCAAACCCAAGACAGAGAAAGGAGCCAGGAGAGGAGGTAAAATTCAAGACCAGCGAGGGAGGAAAGATGAGTCGGTAGCCCGAGTGGGGTGACACTGGAGGAGGAGGGACAGGCCGGGGACACTGGCACCAGGCAGAGACGGAGGCCTCAGCGCCCAACTCAAAGGGGCCAAGATCAGCTGCCCGCGACGCAGGGACAAGTGTCCTGCCGAGTGGCTGGGCCAGGGTGGCTCCGCGGAGGGAGTGTCTGGCGCAGCCAGTCCGGCTGCTGCCGCGTCCTACGTGTGACGCTCTTGGACATGTGTGTGTGGCCTCCGTCCCCAGAGCCCGGCACCAAGCTCCTGAGACCCTTGGGCTCTCTGCAAGTGTCGTCCAGGCTCCTGTTTTGGGCCCGGTGGCCTGCGAGATGAAGCCAGCACCTTGGGGCAGCATGTTCAGCTCTCCCCCCCACCCCCGTCCCCTTTCCCGTCCAGGCGGAGTGAGGGCCTGGAGGCTGGGTTGGTCTCTAGTGGCCAGTGACTCTGTCTCAGTTACTTTTTCGTTGCTGTGACTCAATACCTGACACCCACTATTTTAGGAAAGGAAAGGTTTATGTTAGCTCACAGTTTCAGAAGGTCACAGTCCACTCAGGGGCGGCCGGCAGCAATCTAAGTACATGGCAGAGAGAGAGGTGGAGGCAGCTTCTCAGGACATCACACACAGGCAGGCCAGTGAGACTCATCGAGACTAGTCCAAGTCCCAGTCTTAGTCTCTCCTGCATGCGGGTATCGAAGGTGTGGCCACTGCACACCCTTAGTCTCAACTCCCATGTCCCTAATCCCAGCAGCTGCAATCCACCCCTCCAGGCCAGACCCCAATCCACCAACATTACATGGCTCCGTAGACAATCCATAACACATTAAAATGCATGAGACTTTTGGGGGACACTCCAGATCCTAACCACAACAGACTCAGCAAATCCTGCATATGGGGCGAGTCCCTAGGGAAATCGGGAAGGCCCAGGCTCTGAGAGGCTGGGACCACTGCACTGGGGTCACCTTGCTCCTGCCCAGCCCGGGACCACCCACTGCATTGCTCCTATCTCCCATGCCGGGTTCGGCCCCTTTGGCCAATGTGAGGGTGCTCCGAGCTGGAAACCCTGAACGCCAGCTGGGGTCGAGGGACCTGTGTGTGCAGCAGGGCTGCAGGGCAGAGCCCAGGCCTGGGACAGGCATCGAAGGCAGGGCAGTGCTGGGAGGGGATCTGACTGGCCCTGTGCGCCTAGCGTCACCATCGAACTGAGCACAACCCACTTAGATGGTGCTGGACAACTGGCTCCTGTGGGGAAAAACTCTCATTTTAGTGCCCAGAACCAGAGGAGCGTGGAGGGTGTGGTGGGAGAACATGGCAGAGGACTGGGGGCGCTGGAGGCCCTTCAGGGAGGATGGCGGGTCACAGGGGTGGATGGTGTGTGGCGGCTGCGGTGTGACACACACACTGCCACCCAGGCAGGCCAGATGCTGGCGGGATGCTCCCGCTGATGTAGGAGGACATCAGAGTACAAGGTGCCTGGGGCACAGCCACGGGGCCGAGACCATGGCTGATGCCAGCATGGGCACACCACGGGCTGTTTTACAGGTAAGGAGTCAGAGCCATGAAGGGGTGTAGGGGCGGAACTGATGAGGGGGCAGGCGGGCAGCAGGCCTTGCCAGGGGCCTTTCATGAGTTTGTCACTCCAGAGCCCCTGAGTGCCTCTGGTCAGTGAGGTCAGATGGGATAGTGGCCTCCGGCCTGGCCATTCTGGGGGTTGGTTAGTTGCAGCGGGCAGCAGTCAGCTGTCTCGAAGGACTGAGCCAAAGTCACTTGATGACGGGTTGCCGGGCCCGCCTTGCCCAGCCCTTTGACGCAGTCTGGAGAGCCCGTTTCCTCCCTTCTTCCTGTCTTTCTAGTTTTGGTGACAGGACCCCAGGCCTGTCCTCGGGGGCTGAGCCCGGGATGGTTGGCCACCGTGTGTGTGCGGCTCCTTTCCTAAGGGATGTCCAGGCTGGAATGTCCCCGAGCTGTCTCGACACCCCCACTCGCCATCACCTGTGCCCAGACCCGGGGTGGGCAGCACTCGGGGCTGTGCCGGGAGGTGACTCAGCCTCTCGTGGACGTGATTTCCAAATCAGTTGCAGAATCTCTGACCAGGAACCCACGAGGGCTTTGTGGTAACAGCGTGGGGCTGAGGTCAGCCATGGAGGGGCGGGTGGGTGTGTGGCCACGCCCTCACCATGGCACAGCGGTGGGGGACCTGCAGGGGACGCTCTGGCACCTTGACTGGCAGGAGACGGTCACTTGGAAGCCGTGTTCTGCACCCCCTGGCAGGGCTCTCTCGTCACTGTGATTGCGGGACAGGCCACCCTGCAGCAGCTTCTGACCACGTAGGACGGCCTGGAGTCGAGCCTTCCCACTGACGTCACCCAGCCTGTCCTGGCACGTGTTCATGCTGGTCCGTCCTCGTGGCCTCTTTCCTCAGGCTGGGGCAGGAGGGTCGCGAGTTCCAGCCTAGCCTGGACAACGTAGTGGCCTGGCGAGAGCCTGTCTGAAAGTCACGTAGGGAGAGGCAGGGTCGCACCCAGTGGTAGACTCCTCTGCAGGAGTGGTGAGGCTGCGGGTTTGGGTTCCAGCACCACAGCACGACCGTGCAAGACCACAGCGGCTCGAGCCAGAGGGCGTGAGGCCGTGGGCACCCGCGTTCACCTGCTGCTGGCTCTGTGCTCCAAGTCAAGCCAGAGATTTCTTAGCTGGGTTCAAGAGAGGTGGAGACCAAATGATATTAAATATCTTCAGTGCTACACCCCCACCAAATTACCTGGGAATAGATCCAGGGCCTTCACCCTGAGCTATATCCTCAGGCCTTTTTAAATGTTTTATTTTGGGAGAATATCTCGCGAGGTTGCTGAGTTGCCCAGCAACTGGACTTAAACTTGTGACCCTCCTGCCTCAGGCTCCCAGAATACTGGGATGACAGGTGTGCACCGCCGTCCTGGGCCTGAGTACTAAAAGCCTTAGATAGCGCCTACTGTCACTCAGACGCAGAAGGTAAGCGCTGACCTTGGAGAAGTGCGGCGCAGCCGGGACGAGGTGCTGCGACTCTACAGGCCAGCGCAGCGAACGTTTCTCTCTGGCTGGTTGGAGGGGATTTTGAACGTCCCTAACACAGGAAAACGCCCATGACCCTGCCAAAACGTGACATGCTGCTTACTTCCATGTGCTGACCCTGTAAATAGGGACAATTACTACATGTCCGTTAAGGTGAAAATGTATTGTCAAAATCAAAACCCCACACCGGGAACAGAGCAGAACCTGCGGAGAGCTGGTAACAAACAAAGCTCTGGGCTGGCTTGTCCTCTTCGGCTGCGCCTGCTGGGGCCTCCGCCGCACCCCCAGTCGTCCCCATCAGCTCAGGGAATTCGGCTCTGTGGAGCTCCCATCTCCACGTCTGGCAACAAGGCCTCAGAATCAAAGCTGAAGAACGGCTGGGGGTGTAGCTCAGTGTGAAGACCCGGCGCCATCTCCAGGACCACACACGCGCACATACACGCACACACACGCACACGCACACACACACACACACACTCGGTGCAGTCTGTGTATGCGCCAACTCCCCTACATGAATGACCAATAAAAAGGATTTCTACAGAAGCTTTCAAAGGAAACAACGAATGAATGAATGAAAAAAGCATGTGGATGTGTGTGGGGAGGGGAGTCAGGGCCGGCGCAGGCGGCCCGCTGTGGGGCGTCCCTCCACCTGCCTCCTGTCAAGGTGAACTTCCTGTGTACACAGACTTCTCTGAAGACACAAATATAATGCAGAGGGACATGTGTGTGTGTGTGCGGTTTTTTTTTTGGCTGGAGACAGAGGACAGAACGCAATGGCCCAGGCCTGGCCAGATTCCACGGCCATGGGGCTCTGGGGTCATGAAGGGGACTCACGTCTGGTCCCAGAGTGACTGTGCTCTGAGGGGTATAAACCACACACCAAGCACCGTGGTGTCCCCATGATTGCTCAAGTTGCTACACGAGGAAGCTGCTTAGGGTCACAGGGGAGCCGGCCCAGAAGCCCTGGCGACAGCGCAGAAGCAGGCCCACCACACTCTGGGCAACCAAGGCGCCACGTGCCCGGGGAAGCCGGTGGGCCCTGTGCAGACCCACAGTGTCACCTCGTCTAGGGGCTGGCCTCGGGCCCTTAGCCTGCCACATGCCCTCTGCGCTCCTGCCTTGCACCCAAAACTCCCAGCAGAGGATGTGGGTGGCCGAGCCCTATTTGTTCCTGTGCCGAGCAAAGGGACCCCGAGGTGGGTGGCCCATCATTGGGGACGACTTGGGGATTCAGCGATACCCTGTTTCAAATAAAAATTAAAATGGGTTGGGGGGCTAGAGGCATAGCACCCAGTTACAGTGTTTGCCTAGCACACAAGACCCTGAGTCCCACTCCCCAGCACCACGTAAGCGAGGCATGGCGGTGCAGGCCTATAATCCCAGCCTTCAGGAGGCTGAGGCAGGAGGATTGCCGAGAGTTTGAGGCCAGCCTCAGCTTCATAGTGAATTCAGGGCCAGTCTGGACTACAGAGCAAGACCCTGTCTCAAAATAAGTGAATAAATGGATAAATAAAATGGGCCAGGCATGCTCAAAGCAAAGGCCCTGGGTTCCAGCCCTAGGGACACACACAGGTGCGCACATGCACACACACACACACTCTGGGAAACAGCTCAGTGTGAAGGTTTACACTTCAGTACGGGGGCTGGAGGAGCAGCTCGGCGGATACAGCGCTCGCCCAGCACCACGTAAACGGGAGGATTGCTGTGAGTCCAAGGCCAGCCGGGCTCCACACACAGCGAGTTCAGGACCAGCCTAGGCTATAGTGCCAGACGCTGCCTCAGGAAAGAAAATTATTTAACTCAGACGACCTTTTTTCTGTACTGGAGATGGAGTTCAGGCACAGCCGTCGCACTAAACTACCAGTCTGTTTTTAGACCGGTCTCACTAAGTTGCTAAATTGCCCAGTGTGGCTTGATCTTTCCAGCTGCTTCACCGTCGGAGAGCCGGGGTTACCGGGTGCGCCGCCCGCCGCCACGCCCCGCTTACACCGTGGTGCCGGAGGGCGGAGCCCGGGCCTTGCACTAGCTGGGCAAGTGCTTTAACCTGAGCCGAGCCCCACAGCCCCACAGGGTAGGTGGTAGATCAGTTTCAGAGGTCTCAGTCCATACATGGCGGGCAGGGAGGGGGACAGCTGCTGGCCCCACGAGGCCAGAAGGCAGAGGGAGCGGGGCGGAGACAGAGCGCGCCCTTCCGGGCCACACCCCCGTGACCCGCCTCCTCACAGCAGCTGGAACTCTTACGCTGAATCCACGAACAAGCACAACTGCTTGTCACACACGAGGCCCTAGGGGCCATTTCAGATCCAAACCTTAACATTGCGTGTGCGAACACAGGTTTTCCAGCCAAAGGCATTTCCCAGCAACGACAGGCCTGTCTGGCTGTTACCCCTGCATCCACCCAGAGGATATTTCATTTCTTGCTCTTTTTTAACTGTGTGTTTAGTGCACGTCTGACCCTAAGTCCCCAGAATGAAGACCAACTGTAGACCGAACAAGCCACTTTGCTAGCTGTGCGGTACACCCGCCGTCCCCGCACCTGGGGACTGGGCCAGAGGATGGCTCAAGCCCAGGTGTTCCGGCCGACTTCAGCAAGCTGGCTAGACTCCACCTCGAAAAGAACCCAAAACCAGACCAAACCAAAAAGCCCAGCCGAGAACCTGGGCCATCTTGGTGTTTTCTTTTGTTCTGAACCATGCAGCAGTGTCCGATTTGGGCTGCCTGGTGGTGACCAGAGTGTGTCGGGGACAGCGTTGTCCTGGCCAGTCGCAGGGAGTTACCCCTGGGAAACAGCGTCACCCTGACCGCCCAGCGTAGGGAACCTGGGCAGAGTTCTCAGGTGACATCCCTGTCTTGAGGTCTCCTTCTCATGGTTACCTCGGTGACAGGCCCTTAGGGATGGCGTCCAGAGCCGTGTCACAGGGGCCTCTGGAGGGCCAGGCCACGCCCAGAGCTTGGTGCAGCGCCAGGAAACGTAGGGTTCAGTTCTGTCCTCTCTTTCTCTCTCCCTCTCTCTCTCTCTCTCTCTCTCATCTGAGTCAGGCTTAGTGCTTCGTTTCCCATGGGCCTGGACACGGGGCCCAGCCCTTCCGATCTCCCACTTCCCTCTGCAGCCCGGTTGAATCCTGCTGGGGAGCACCAGCTGCTGGCCCTTCCATCCAGCACGTGCGCCCGCGCCTTCGTTTGATCAGGAGGTCAATCTGTTTCTCTCTTGCAGTACCTGGGATCAGGCCCAGGGTTCTCTGCTGTTGAGCGACATTCCCAGCCCTTTCCCCCCCCTAACTTGAGATAGGATCAAACCAGGTTGCAAAGGCTGCTGGGGAAGTTGAGATCTATCCACTTGAGCCTCCCTAGTGGCTGGGGTTCCCCGCAGGAGCCACTGTGCTTAGCTGGACCTCCCACACCTCCTGGTTGGCTCTCGGGCTGCGTCTTCTCAGCGTGGCGCTGGCTGTGGTAGCACTCAGTCCTCAGTAGGGTCATGGTTTATGCCCCCGCAGCTCATTCTGCCCCTGAAACCCTCAACTGCCTGTGGTAAGAGAACTGTGTCTGGGGAGCTCATGGCGCAACTCAACACCTTCTTCTGGCAGCAGGGAGGTGACCTTGGAGTCCCTGGAGGCTCTGTATCAGGTCCCTGAGCCCAAGGACCTGAGTCAATGCCCTTGGGACAGTGGAGGTGACCTTCTCTGAGAGCTGCTCTGTGCCTCTCTAGCTGGTCATGTCTACGGCCGCCCCAGGCCCACTCCGGTGCACCTGCAAGCACTGCCTGTCCCTTGGCTCCTGGCCAGGATTGCCTTTGGTTTGACTTGCAGGAGGAAAACACTCATATTAAAAGAACACCGGCACAGAGCATCAGTACCAAACAAACATTGGGGTGCTACTTGTGGGGCTTCTAACCCCCCTCATCGTTGCTACCGTGATGGGGAATGTCACCTCCACTCCTCAGGCTACACACCGTCCAGATCTTCAGGGAGAAGCCGAACCACCTACCCTTTCGACAGGGTCGCCAGCGAGGGCACACGGCCTACAGCCGCTTCCCGCCACAGCTGTGGGACCTGCTCACCACCACTACGCAAGTGGAACAGGGTGGGCACTGTCCCCACCCGCACTCCGCAGAAGGACAGAGCAGGAAGCCGGAGTTGGCTCATCCTGTTTCCTCTGTGGTTTTTGTTTGTAAGATTAATGACAAGCCAGGCCCAGTGGTGCAGGCATCCAGGGAGACTGAGGCGGGAGGATCACAAGTTTGAGATCAGCCTGGGCAGTTTAGTAACTTAACAAGAATCCGTCTTAAAAAGAAAAACAGAAAAGGCTGGGGGTGTAGATCAGCACTTAAAGCACTTGCCTAGCAAGCGTTAAGGCCCTGAGTTTGATTCCTCAGCAGCACATAAGCCGGGTGTGGTGGTGCACACCTCTAGTCTCAGCACTCGGGAGGCTGAGA